>JAOYNU010114655.1:0-32187 GCA_026745395.1 Tympanopsis confertula | reverse complement strand
CACACCACAGCATACGCGCTCCCACCTTCGTCCTCGCCTTGCTCGCTCGCCTTGAGTCCTGGGGGGGTGCGCAGGTACGAACGACTCTACCAAAGTTGCGGGAAGGATTGGCCCACAATTCAGGCCTCGCTCACATTTTGTTGTTTGCACAGGACACGCCCCCCAAGAGCTCATCTTGTTCTTCTCTTGGAACGGTCTCGACCAGACTCGAAGCTGAGGTCGGGCTTACCACCTGCGCATGTTGGTGATTTGGTGATTACTATACAGGTGCGTTTTTGGGTTTCTATTTCCCGCCAAAGGACCGAACGGACCCCGATGCGATTGCAATCCTCCATCTTTCCCTATTTGTTGTTTTGCTGTTATTTGCTGATTTTTCTCGACATTCAGCCCAGACGATGTCTCATCAGCGGCCTCAAGTGTCCACGAGGCGGCCCCCGATCCAGTCCCACTTGACACCCGCAGACCCGCATCCGTCCATGCCGCCGGCTGGGATGGCGAATTGCCGCGGCATCAACGGTAGGGATCCGGGGTCCAGCCATGTCGTTCCTCGTTCCTCGTTCCTCGTTGCTGTCGAGACAGCTTTGCCGGAAAATTCCTCTCCTTGCCGCATCTTATTATGCAACCCGATGCCCTAGGAAGAAGAGGCATAAGTACAACGTCTTCTTCTTCCCTCCTCAGCTGTCCAACCTGTCAGAATGCCAGGGGTCACGCTTCCGGGAACAAGCGCCAACACCAGCGCCTCGGGTCTCATTTCATTCTCTGTCGTCCCATGCCGCTAATTTTCAGAGTTTTCGCCTGCCCTGATCCATGCTTTTTTCTCTCTTCTCTCTCTCACATACTCTCTCCTCTCTTCTTTCTTTCTCTTTTCTATTCTGTTGGGCTTTGGAGACTTGACGGCATTTACGATCCAGACCCGAGAGAGAGCGTCCCGTTTCATCCCAACCAGACGTATACGTCACACTGGCCATCGAGATCCTCGATGAGTGGATGGAGATATCATAAGCTTACCGATACGGTCCCGCTTCCAGAATGGGGACCAGGCCTCGTTCCAGCCAGCATATGGACTCCTGCTCCGCCACCCACTTCAAAGTCTGCTGCGATCGATTTGTAATGGAGGGATCCCCGAGCGGATTTCACTATTCTACCAAGGAATAAATCAATAGTCAAGTTAATAGTGCTCCCAAGTCCGTCGACTCGGCTTTTCTCGGCCTTTGCCGGACGGGGCAGCTGATTCCACCACCCCGTCGTCTTTCTCCGAGCGATCCGGATAATGTGTCGGAACCGCACCCGTGCATGTACGTCTCCCTTTTTCCGATCTTGTTCCGATCTTGTTCCATGTTGATATTGAACTCGATGGCCAGTCTCCAGTCTCCCCGGTGATCAAGCATACGCAGCCCAAACAACAAGTCCAAAAAAAGCACGCCTCGACTCGACAGACGTCTCGCCGCCATGTCCCTGTATCCGCAGTGATCAGACTACTCTTTTTTGCGCCCATGTGTATATATCCAAATATATAGTGCATCTCGCAAAAAAGTCCACCGCGGGCTATTGCAACGATCCGCGCCCGTCACAGGCTGATAAAGAGATGGTCCATTTACCACCGCACCCAACGGACAACAGCATCCGAGGGGCCCATCCAACAGGTGCTGGTGCTATCTTGCAGCTACCACACAGGCTTGTTGCCATTTCATCGAGTCATGTTCTCCGGCAACCGAGGAGCCGGCAAACGCTAAGGGGTGAGGCGCCGATGGGAGTCCGCAATGCAAGCCTCGTTCCACTGTCTGGGAATCTCCCGCCGTCGTCCCCCTACAACACCATCTTTGCTATTCCATGGTGCGGGGCTCGAGGCGATCAGCAACTAGTGCTTTGCAGAGGACCCGACCCAGCGGAGCGGGTGCGAGATGCCCAATGATTGCCTGCGCTATCGGCTCGGGCCCAAACTCAAACTCATTAGAAATGCTGCTATTGCTATTGTTGATAATAGTGTTGATAATAAGAATCACATTCGTATTGTTACCAATCTTGTGCTTGGACTGGACGCGCACACCCCTCCTTCGTTTGTTGGTCAGCCCCCCTCCGACGTCACCTCGCCTGGTGACTGAATGACCGACCGGCAATGCGGGTTGGTTTGACTGCGTTTGACTGCGTTTGACTGCATGGTTTGGGCTCAGTCGGTCAGTCGGTCAGTATATGCTTCCGGTGTTGCCAAAGATGGGTAGGGACTGTCGGAGCCAACAAGATGACCTTCACATGCGCACACTTGACAAGGTGAGCATGTAGAAATATAGAAGGGGCCAGGGGGCAATGGACATGAAGTTTTCCGAGGTGCCGAGTCATAGATGGCCACTGATACAGTCAGTCGAAGATGCCAGTAACAGACAGAAAAAGTAGAGGAAAAAAAAATAAAAAATTCCAGCCGCTCCTGAGCAGGGTGACAATGTCTGACGCCGCATGCATACAGGTAAATGCACCAGCCAAGGTACTGTATGGTGAGCGGGGCAGCAGCACGACAGAGACGAACCGGGCCGTTCTTTGGGCAGCCATTCCTGCACGCGTCATGATTCGACATATCTGGCAGTCAATCTCCAGACCAGATGGGCATGTATCCAGAGCACCGCATCCATATGCACACTGATGTGCCGTCTCATGTGAGCGTCCACTACTAGACTCGCCAAACCCAATCTCCTGTCGTGGGGCAGACCTCGAGAGATCGCCAAGGTCCATCGGCACGTCACGATGGTGCGGTGAGTTGTTCGTGTGCGGGGTATGTCTGCGTCTGTGCTCGACGTCACCTGGCATGGCGGATAGACGAACGAACCGTGGATTCCAGGCGCGAGGTGCGCCAGCTACTGCGTGCGTGCGTGCGTCTTGGCCAAGAAAGTGCCTCGATAACATGAATATGTACGAGCAGCACGTGAGCGCGCGTGATGCATAGATCCAGATCGTAATACGTAGATAGCTGATTTTTCTCGCATCTCACATCTCACTTGGGATCATCGATTCCCACGATCCTCATCCTGAGCAGGCCCTCCCCGACAATCACGTCCTTGAGTTTCTCCAGCTCTTCCATGTCCCACTGCGCGTTCAAGAACCGACCGCTCAGAAAAGCCGCTCGTGGAGAGGAGAGATACACAGCAGTCGCGCCGCCAAGATCAGCGGTATCCTTGAAGCGGGCCTGGATCCTTTCCGGCGCCTTTTTCGCCGTATCAGTGCTCGCCACCCCGCCCGGGTGGAAAGCAATTGCCACGACGCCTTGGTCGGCGTGCTCCATGGCAACATACTCGGTAAATCTGCAGGTTGTTGTCTTTGAGCAAACCAGCCGGCGGGACCTCGTCGGGGAGGGACCTCGTCAGGGGGGGGTCATACCTGTTCAGCGCCGACTTGGAGATGTGGTACGAGCTTGTGCCTGGTATTGACGTGTGGGAGGCGCGGGACGAGACGTTGATGACCACGCCCGGGCCCCCATTGAGACTGCGCAGCCACGCCTGGGTGACGAGGTAGGTCCCTTTGATGTTTGTTTCCTGAGCAGCGTTCGTTAGGCCTCTTTTTTGATTTCTTTTCACCTTTTTCATTCTTTTCACCTCTTTCATTCTTTGCATCTGGACGACGACTCACAAACGCGGGCCACCATTCCTCCAGGTTTCCATCCACAATGTTGGCATTGAGGCCATACGATCCCGCATTGTTGATCAAAACATGCACCCGGCCGGCCTTTGCAATCAGGCTTGCGACCGAGTCCGCATTGGCAATGTCCGTCGGAACGCACACGACGTTGCAGGCCAGGCCCAGAGCATCGATCCTGGCCTTGCTTTCCCCAAGAAGCTGCGGCCGTCGACCAGCCAGCACGATCTGTACGGCGCCGGCGATTGCAAAGTATCTGGCCATGACCTGGGTGGATAAGTAGACAGAGCGGTCCCGTTTGGTTAGCGTGATGCCATGTGGATTTGCGCATATACACTTGCTGACTTCTCCGATGCCTGTGCCCCCGCCAGTGATCAGCACGTTCTTGCCCCTGGCGGCGTCTTTTGTGCCGACATGAGGCGATACAAAGTCGTAGATGTCATGCTTTGACTCTTTGAGGGGCAGCTTGTCAGAAGCGTTCATGGTGATTGCGATGTGTAGGATAGGATAGAGAGGCTGATAATTAGCTATTGCAGATTCTCCCCTTCTTCTATCAAGGTTCTTCAGGGTTTATATCCAAGAAGGTATCTCTACAGTACTAACTCCGCTCGGGTTACTGTGCATCAAGACCTACTAGGGTGCATCCAGGTCACGTGACCTTGATGTTGACTCAAAACATGACTGTCCAATCAGAATACCTCACAACCCCATTTGTTATCGAGCGCGATAAGGTTATCCATCCTTGCCCTGAATCACGTGACGCACAACGTGCATATTACGTGATAAAGAAAAACACCTTAGAAGTACATACATGATAACCATAACACCGTATACCTTGTAAAAGTATAAAAAGTTGAGAACCAATTACATAGAAGGGAAGTTGGTTGAGCTGGTGTAACTAAGGAGAAAAGAGAAGGCAACCTCGCTGAGATGAGGGCATTCCAATCTCGGAAATGGAAAAAGAAAATCGTCGCCATCACTTGATAACTTCCAAGTTGCAATTTGTCAGCCTCATGGCAAACGCCGGTCAAAAAAGGCCCCGGGCCCACCTACCGCACTAGACCGCTTTTCGGCCTAGTCGTATCAGCCTTGGTACCTTTTTATTGCTTTCCTTGGTAAATCGACCTTGTCTGGCGCCATCATCATCGCCAGACTCGTCCCAGAATGGCCGCTGCCGCCAACTACGAGCAGGTCCCCATCTCTCCCGGCGATGCTGTCGAGACAGGCAGCTCGCCGAGCTCGCCCGTCTCCCGCCACGTTGGCCAGTCAAAGGCGCAGCTTGGCCGCTTCATCACCACGACGCGGTTTAAGTTGATCGCCGTCTTGACGCTGGTGGCCGTTGGCTTCTTGCTCTTTTGGACCGTCTCGGTCGATCACTCTGTGGTGGCCGTGAGCATCATGACCGACAACAAGAGCGACAAGGACGACGAGGACGACAAGAACAACAACAACAAGCCACTGACCGAGGAGGAAAAGTACATGCTCGACAAACTCCCCGTCCTCCCTCCGTATGCCGCCACGCCGTTTGCCGCCACAACAGAGCCGGCCGCCGCCGCGTCTGCATCCAAGCCGTGGCTCAACGCCATCATGATCTCGTCCAAGGATGTCCAGCGACGCGCTCTGATCCGCAGCTCCTGGCTGCGCCTGTACAAGGACGTCCCGTTTGACTACGTCTTCGTCCTCGGCAACCCATCCAGCCAGAGCACCGGCGAGCACGGCTGGGGCGACGTGGTGGCCGCCGAGAACCGCACATATGGCGACCTCGTCGTGCTGGACCGTGTCTACGAAGGAGCCCGCCACGCCAACACGTACAAGAGTGTCGAGTTTTTCCGCTGGCTCGCGCTGCGCCCGTGGCGTAACACGTACGCCTGGGTGTCCAAGGTCGACAGCGACTCCTTTGTGGAGGCGCGCGGGTTCTACGCAAAGTACATTGAGCCGCGCCTCGTGCCGGGCGCCGACCCCGCCCGCGCCACGTCCGATCCGTCGGCCGCGCTGACCTTTATCGGCCGCAAGTGCGAGGCCCAGCAATGGTACTGGGCCGGCGGCCAGTTCTACACCATGTCCCGCGACCTGGTGGAGCTGCTGCCCAGGCTCCAGGACCTCGGCGGCCTGCCGCACCCGAATCCGGACGAGGACATTCGCAACGCCATGATACTCAAGTCCCACGGCTATGACTTTGATCTCATCATTCTGCCCAACGAGGAGGCCTTTGACTACAACGAGAACGATTCGCGCGGCAACAACACCGGCTGGGCCGTCGACAATGCTCGCCAGGGCGAGTGGGTCCACGCTGTCGGCGCGCGCGCGCTCAACCCGCACAAGATGAAGACGGACGCCGAGTGGCTGCACGTGGCCGCCTGCTTCGACGAGCGAGGCCTGAAGGAGATACCAGCAGGGCTGTAGAAGCTGCCTGCTGACGGGTCGACTGACTCATTTGTTTGCCTTGTCATTAGTTAGGTGGCTGCTGCCTGCCCACATATCTGTCATGAATAAACAAATGCCTCAAGTCCAGCCATTACATCTCATCTACTAGTCATGACTCGAGCGGCCAGGTCCAAAGGAGAATAACAAGACAAAAGATGCACGCCACCAATGTCTCCGGTAAAAGCAACTTTAGGGACGAACGAAATGGACTTGCAGTCGATCAAACGATAGACTAAAAGGACTTGCAGATCAAACGATAGACTAAAAGGACTTGCAGATCAAACGATAGACTAAAAGGACTTGCAGCCAGTCAAACCAGAAACGAACAGGACTCGCAGCCAGTCAAACCAGGGACGAAATGTACTTCCAGTCAGGATCCTGCGGCATGTTCCAGATACCGGCATTGACGATGCGAGACTGTATATGCCACACCAAGACGCGGTTGCAGTCGGCCGACAAGGGCTGGAACTCGGCCGGGTCGTCGAGGAGCCTCGCCAGGAAATTGGGCTCGAGCTCGCCGGCAGGCCAGTGCACGTCAAAGCCCAGAGTGTGGTTCTTGTGGGCGTCCCACGCGGTCGAGAACGCGAAGCCAGCCATGTCGATGCCCCACTTGCGGAACCAGTTGAAGCCGTAGATGAACTCAAAGACGCGACCGTCCTGGCCGACGTGGCACCGCTCGTACGTGCCGTTGGCCGAGAGGGCCACACTGAAGACGGACGCCGCCTTGGTGCGCACGAGCTCCGTCACGAGCTCAACGTCGTAGGCGTTGTCGTCGTCGGCAAAGTACATGACCCCGTCGACGTTGACCTCTCGCGTGGCCTCGATGCCGGCGTTGCGCTGCGCCATGCCGCGCCCGGTCGACGAAGGGTCGTGCGGCCGCGCCAGGTGCGCAAACGGCAGCCCGGAGCGCTCCAGCAGCGCCCGCACCCGCCGCGTCGGCTGCTCGCCATCCTCAACCACCACCCAGTATATGATGCCGGCCTGCGTGTAGGCGGCCGCCTGCAGCGTCTGCGACATGCGCGTCAGGTCGAGCATCTGCGTGTCGCGCCGGTATGTGGGCGTGATGAAGTACACCACGCGGTCGCGGCGGCGCTTCTCCGAGATCTCGTCCGTGCGTCCGTAGTTGAGCTGCTCGAGCGTCGTCTCGCTGGCCGCCGGCAGCGGCCGGCGCTTCACCATGAGCTCGAGCTGCGGCTTCTGGACCACAAACGGGTCCACCGCATCGAAGGCGTGCTCCTGCATCGCGCGAACCTCGCCGAGCTGCCGCAGCCTGGGCGGGCGGCGGCGGCCCGCGTAGATGCTGTCGCAGGTGGCCGGGTTCCATCCTGAGGAGGAGGAGGGCAAGTCGTCCAAGGAGAAGTCGCCCAAGGACGGCGGGGGCGGGGTGTCCGCGGAGCCCAGGAGATAAAAGTTGAAGAAGAGGAGGAGGGCGGTGACGGAGCCGACAAGAGAGACCGCGAGAGCGCGCCGGTTGGCACGTGTCCACGTTGAAACGCTGGCTACCACTGACTCGACGGTGGTGATGTTGATGTGCATGCTTGCTGTTAGGCTGCTGCGTTTTCGCTCGCATTCGAATCCATCAGATGGTAAAAATAGACATCCTATAGATATATCGTTATATCGCTATATCGCATACCGCTGTATCGCATATCGTTATATCGCTATATCGCTATTACTGCCTACGTAACTTCACTTCCTTAACCTCGAGATTTGTTCAAAACGGCTGCATAGCATTATAATTTGAGACCTACTTGGAGCCAAGGCAACTAACTGGATGGCCCCCGAGCCACCAAGCGAGAAGAAAAGAGTTGAAAAGAAAAGAAAAAAAGGGGAATCTGCCAAAACCTCCCCGCTTTATACCACTGTCCCCTTCGTCACATACAAGACGCTGATACCCATCACCGGCAGGGGGTGGCAGTTGGCCGAGTTCATCATGGGCCTGTGTTCTGTTATGTTGTAGTATGCCGTGAGGCTCAGCGTCGAGCCAGCCCACAGCAGGCCCAGATCCTCACACTCGCTCACCGACGAGACGTGATCCAGCTCCCCGCCGCCGTCCTCCGAAACAAAGCATTCACTCTCTCCGTACCGGGCAACGTGGTCACAGATGGGCCGGCCGTTTCGCGTCACCACGGCATGAGATCCTCCATCGTCAAGGTGTGCGGTTGCCAGCAGAATCCGGCCTCCGAATGGGGCCACAACCGGTTGTTCTGGGCTCAGCGAGAATGCCTGCGCCAGAGCGCTCGAATTCGAAACAAGCGACCGTGCCAACGGCGGCCGAGACCGCGTGAAAGTCGGCCGTGCAGACGGCCACGATGGGTGCCAGGTCAAAGGCCGGTTGGTCCCCCCGGATGGCGAGGCAGACATTGTCCCGGACGAGTGCCAAGTGAAGGGCCGGCTGGTCCCGCCGGATGGGGAGGCAGAGAATGTCCCCGGTGCGTGCCAGGTCAGAGACCGGTTGTTCCCGTATGGGGGGGCAGAGATTGTCCCCGGCAGGAACGTGGAGATTGTCCCCGGCTGGACCGTGGAGATTGTCCCCGGTGGGAACGAGGAGATTGTCCCCGGTGGGAACGAGGAGACCGTCCCAGATGCGATTGTCACCGAGGATGCCGAGGGCGCCGTGCTGGCCGACGACGGTACGTCCACCAACGACGACCCGCATTTACCGCTCACGTCGAGCCAGATGGTGGAAACGTGGTCATAGCCTGGTGTGTCAAACGGAACAATGTCCCAGTCGACGAGTATCAGCACGTCGCGAGCCGCCGCGCCTGTGTTGATCAACTCGGGAGTGGCTCTGAGAGTCTGGTTCGAGAACAGCGGCACGCCTGCCCTGACGGTGCTGCTCCTTGGTCAGAACCACTCGCCCCCAGGGCGCTTCATGGCCACTTACCCGTCCAGGCTCAGGTCGACAATGGACCTTTCGTTGCCCGCCGCAAAGATCCGCTCGCCCTGGCCGGCACAAAGCGGATCCTGCCACTCTTGTGACCCGCCGCTGGGCGTGCGTGAGAACGTCACGTGCCTGAGGAACATGCCCGTGTTCGCATTTGCGTCTGCATATTCCTCATTGATTATACCTTGGCCAGCGTAGACGACGTTGATCTCGAAGCGGGTCACGAGGCAATCAGATTGAAGGCACGGGTGCTGGGCCGGAAACGCAAAGCGCTTGGCCCCGTTGGTCGAAAAGTCGGTTGCCCCCGGGACTGTGAGGGGGCCATACACCATCTGAATCCTCTGGTGGCCGGAGGGAGACGGAGAGGCAGCAGCCCAGCACCCTGCAGCAAACGTGAGAGTGATGACGAACAGTCGGTGGATATTCATGCTGTTTCTCTGCTGTTGGCAACCAGGTCTGGGTATGTTTTTTATGCCAACGAGTGAGTGGGCTGGGTATCCAGAGAGCTCTCTATATAAACGAGCGGCCGGTCCGCTATCAAGCCAGACGTAGCACCAGATGCTGCAGGCCCACAGCCGACTTCATCTCATGTCCCGTCATGACGTGCGGAAACGCGCGTGCCTGGACGCCGTCACTCGTGGGATATGACTCCAAACCTCCAAACCAGGGCCCGCCAGTTACGTCCTTGTCACTCTCTTGTAATCGTGTTGAACCTTCCTTCCTTCCTCTTTGGGCTCTCAGGTCGTGCACACATTGCGGATAGGAGCATGACAGCGGCATCCCGAGCAACGTGACACGGTGTGGACGTGGGCCGGTACCTCCGGCAGATGATACGTAGCCGGCTCCGACTCCTCGTGCCATACCAACGCACCTGTTGACGAGGGGACAACTCGGTAGGCACTCGGGAGGTGGCAAAGTGTAACTACCGCCCGCAACCTTGGCAGATGGATAGCAGCCAAGACACTCACTCGATCTGGGTCTGCTGGTTACATGCAGCAGTTGCACTGAATTGCGGGATTTCGATGCCTCAATATCATTAAAATAAAATAAAAAACCTCTAAACAAAGAGCCATCATTCTCGGTTATCTCGTCAGTGACCGTTCACTGAGCCTAAATCCCGTCTGGTCAGCGGCGGTTAGTGCGTTATATACAGCCAAGACCCAGGCCTCCAACGAAATCGAGCCGTTGTCATTCGTCTCATGAGGCACCTGTATTTATAATATATTTACGAGGTTACAGATCACGGTTTATGGGTACTTATCGGATTAATATTATGATGTTCACGTCATTTCACGATCCACTATAGCTTGTTCATCAATGATAATAACTTAAGGTGGCGTCGAGCCCTAATTTATTCTCACGTCCGTGGCCATAACAGCAGCAACGTATTTTAATCATACATGTCGTCATCGCCGCTCTCGTCCTCGCTCATACTCTCCGGCGTAACGCCTCCGTTTGACAATTCCATGCCACCCATGTGTAGCCCCTTTAGCTGACCAAGATTGGAGTCGCTACCCATCCTCATACCCATATAGATGCCGCCGCTGCCGGCGCCGACAGGCGAGGCGCCGAAGACGTCAGGCATCGAGGGGAAACTGTGACTCAGGCCGGCCATCTCGGCCATGCTGCTCGCGGCGCTGAGCTCGGGCTTCTCGGGCAACTTCTTGAGCAGGCCAGTCGAGATGTCAAGCATTGTCATAGCAAACTGAGTCAAGCCTTTGGCCTCGCCGGCGCCGGCGCCGGTTCCAGGCTTGGAGCTGACTGCAAGTGTCCAGCGGTATTCGCCAAGCCGGCGACGGTACCAGTCGGCCTCGGCACGCGTCAGTGAAGTCGCCCAAAGCAGCGAGCCGAAGGTGCCGACCAGAGCAAAATTGGTTTTCGAGGCAAAGTACCAAAATGCGCGTAGGTGCGAGGTGGACAGCCGGTTCACAAAGTCCATTGCCGATATGAGACGTGCCTTGGCCGCCTGCCGGCATATAGCCTGGAGGCTGGGGTCAATTGACGTGTTGACCATGGACGACGAGGCTTGCGATGTGTTGGACGTCGCTTCGATCGATCGGATGATGCGCCTGTGCAGGGTTATCTCGGCCGCAAAGTAAGCCAGATGCAGATATCCTACACTCGACAGCCTCGCCGATGGCTTCGGATAGGACTCAATCTTGATGTTGGACGGCAGACTGGAATGCCACTCCTTCAGCTTCAACTGGATTGGTTTCGCCAGCTGCAGCACGATTTGTGTACCCCTAATGCCAGCATCTGTGATGGACTGCATGGCGTTTATCGAGTAAAACGTCTCGAGGATCTCGGACAGGATTTCGGATAGCTGCACCATCAGCTGAAACGTCAGTCGCCCCTTCTCAATATCGTCCTTGGCCCGGCTATCGCCTTCATCCCACTCAACGTCGGGAAAATCGTTTTGTGTGAGGGGCTTCACGGCCCAGTTGGGAGAAAAGATGTGCGACGGTCGCCCGTGAACCATGGAGCCCCACTTGTCCTGCATGAAGAGAGCCCATGCAAGTCGTTTCCGGAGCCCCTTCTCCCACGGCGGGATCTTCCAGTTGGTGCAATCGAGATGCAGACCAAGCTCCTGGCCGATGGCGATGAGCTGCGCCGTCGGGGCCCACTGGTCGCCCTCGGGGCGTTGCGACAGGAGAAGGCCGGCCTGCACGGTGGAAAGCTTGGGTCGGTACATGGCATCGGCAAGGGTTGTGCGGACCAGGCGCTCGAGCTCCCGCACGTTGGGTCGTGGCTTACCGGCCAGGTCGTCGCAGTGGTCCCACCAGTTGATTGCGAGTATGTAAATGGCAGCAAGAACAGGAGGCGAGAACTCGCGGTAGGATCGCTCGTACTTCTCGTAGAACACGTCTTTCTGGATGATGGGGAAGGACGGGTGGACGACCTCAAAGTAGAGGTCTATCAACTGCCGGCCGTATGGCTCCACCGCTCTTTGCACCTCTTCCACGTCGTCGATTATGTGGCTGTGGCCGGGGGTGTTTGAGTCTGGAAGCAAAAGAAAAGTATCGTGGTCGCTGACCTTGCGCAAGGTACCGCGACCGAGGAGGCTTTCGTCGTGGGGGTCGAAAGGTGAGAGGTTGATGAGGGAGGGTTCAAAGTCGGTTGTTGGTCCAATATATTGGCTGTACCGGTCGTGCTGGAGACCCAACGTCCTGGATAGTTGTGTGGGGCCGCCGACGTTTGCCATGTCTTCGAGGAATGACGTGCTCCCAGCAGTGCTCGATAGGCCCGAGTTGTGTTGTAGTCTCGTACCATCAGAGGATGCATCGGGGGGGCTATCCAAAAGCACGGGGCGTCAGAGGGTCCGAGTTTCTACCAAGACAAGATACCACCATCCCGATGGCCGGCCGCCTCGTCATAGGGGGGGAACTGACCTTCTTCTCCCATTGGACTCGCTCAAAGACTTGTCGTCGAGTTTTCTTTTCTTTGGCTTGGGACTCCGGATCAGAGAGCAATCAGATCCGCTGACCTTGCATGGCACGCATGGACTCTCGTCATCATCAGCCAGAACGCACTTTGACAGAACCTTCCTGCACGCTTCACAGGGATCTATTGATACGTCTGATGAATTCTCGAGGGACACGTCGCGCAAACGTGCCTGTTCTGGGGTCTGGGCTCCAGATGGGCGCGCGGTCGACTGAGGTGATATAGGGACAGGAGCTGTCTTTGAGCCCAACATATTGGGAAAAGGCAAGCACAGAAGTGGCTGTGATATTACGGGCTCATAGACGATATCAGATTTCATAGACGCAGGCATAAGCGGGGTCTCTTTCCGTGATCGATAAGCCGACGACGATGGCTGCGATTGTAATAATCTCGATACGACTATGCTTCTAGAGCGTAAAAGAACTAACCCTGACAAGCCCGGCTGCAGAAACAAGTTCTCGTGGGGTTGGGGGTGGGGTTGTCTTTGCTGGCAAAGCCCACTGGAATACTTGATAACTGTGGGGAATCGTTGATCCACGATCAAATAAAAGGCGGGTGAGCGACAAGAGTTTGTCAATTGATTGATTGCCTTGACAGTCGACGAAGTCGTATGTGCACCGGCCGGTTGCGCCCGTCCCAAAGTGATGGGCTTGGCTGGTCTCGGAAGCCGTGGCGCAGTATATATCTTATGGCTCAGACACCGAGGTGAGATGAGAGATGAGCGAGATGAGCGAGATGATGGCTTGCGAGTTGACCGAATCGAGACGAGATAGATGCGTGCCGGGTAGTGTTCCAGCAAATCAGGTTATAACGGAGAGAAGAAGGAGGATAGATAAGGTTATCTGTGTCATGGGGTTGACTGGTTGATACGACGATCCAGAGAGAGAAAGATAGAAACGTCGGGGACTGGTAGATTCGAGTTTGAAATGGAAAGAAATGAGAAAAAGATCATGTAACCAAAACCGGGCCAGATACCAAGTGATTTGTGAGCTCAGCGTTCAGGACGATAGAATAGTAAAGTTTTAGCCAAGTCGTTGTTGTCATAAAAACTCATCCCCTCTCCTTATCAGCCACGGAAAGGGCGACCTTATCTCGAGCCTCAGAGGCCAAACGTACCTATCTACTACTTGTAACCTGAAAGTATAAGGCGATTAATATTTATAATAATAACTATATCATCTTCCGGTGTAAAGTTCAGGCGACTTTACATAATGCAGATATCACGCGACACTACGACGTCCTACATATTGCTCCCGCACTAACTTCGCCGGGGTTTATGTAATCAATAATTATTGCCAGAATCTTGGCTTATTAGCTTGTAGTTCTTCATCCGACAGATTGAACAACCAGCACGCTTCAATACAAATGTGCAATCAAGTGTAAGCAACTGACTGCATGTGAGGAGGAAGACACCAGGATAAGAAGGAAAGGGGCGTACATATACAGCATGACGAACTCCAAAATGACTCAAGGCGGCGAAAGACACGCAAAGTCGTCGAAATCGATTGTTCGTAAAAACAAGGGCCTATCCGAGAAGCACGACGGCCCCCTCTTTTTTTAAGCCTAACGAGCCATATGGAGAGTTCTGCCAGTGGTACCCCGCCGTCTTCACCGTTTCCAAGGTCGAGATGTCCTCACTCGTCGGCCATGTCATTGACGAAGCCGACCCCGAGGGCTGGAGCCCGATCTACTTCAACTGTGCCGAGCAGTTCATGATGTACTGCAAGGCGGGCCGCTTTCACGACAGCGAGACGCAGCGGCAGATTCTCACGACTACGGAGCCCAAAGAACAGAAACGCCTTGGTCGCTTAACAGCAGGACTTGACGACGCGAGCTGGGATGAGATCAAGAGCGACGTGGTCGTTACAGGGAACATAGCCAAATTCGAGCAGAACCCAAATCTAAAGCGTCTCCTGCTTGCGACCGGCGATAGGTTGCTGGCAGAAGCTGCGTCTCTGGATCGGGTTGGATATACTGCGCAAGACGCAGTAGCAAACCGTGATGGGTGGGGAGAAAACAGGCTAGGGAGGGCCTTGATGGAGAGAGCGACTTAGGAATTAGGCGGGTAAAGAATAAGTCGCTCGGGGTTAAGGATAAGAGCCCAATGGATCTTTGAAATAGGAGAGGTTTATTTATAGAAGGAATATGATCTATCCTTACTATAAATCTGCCTCTTTTCTTATTTATAGTAGGTAAACTATCTATCACCTATTACCACGTGATAATTATCTAGGCAGGGCCTCCGTAGCAGAGAAAATGAAAACGCCAGAACGGGTTACCTAAAAGGTTTGAGCCCGAAACAAGAGGTTGTCCAGTTTTTCCATTTTGAACATTATATTATTAGTGGAGACTACAGCTTATAAGCTAGGCTCTAATGATTCAGGATGGTTCAGGACGTTATTCCTTAAAAACTATTAAAAATATAGGAAACGACCGCCACTAAGACGTCACCCGATAGTATCTACAAAAACCTCGGAGCAGAGACAGAAAACATCTTATGATTGATCCAACTTATCAAAGCCATGTCGATAGCCTTGCAGGAAACTCACGCGTGCTATTCTCTTTATGATTACTGGGATTTAACCTCGATAGCATCGTTCAAATAGTCTACCTATGCACACATGGCAACAAATACACGGGCGACTGGACTCACCGGCAAACCTAGTGAGGTGTGTCAGTAGGGATGAGTTTTACGATCTCCAAGTCGCTGGGCTCTTTCAATCAAACCTGGCTTTTGACGTGGAATCAGTCAATCATTGCCCTCCTCAGCTCCAACATGAGTACTCAGAGTCTTCAACATACTCGGAGTCCTCAGCACGGGATCCGGCCGATGCCACATATCGGCTGAGACCGTAGAACTCGCTACGTGTGCCAAAACGGCCGCCTCCTCTGTGCCCCACACCTCCAAGATCTCCGGGTCTTTCCACATATGCTGCCGCATAAATTCGACGTCTTGGAGAGTCAGTAGTCCCGTTACCGGCGCCCGCCAACTCTTACTTTCTTTCTCGAGCTGGTCCCTGGTCATATCTACCTTGATGCTCGAAAATTCGCCTCGTGACTCCAGTATGTTGTCCCTGCTGCGCAGCATGCCTGGCAGATTATCCTGATCTCCACTGCGTTGACTATTGCCTAGACGCAGTGTTTCATCTGACGGCGCACGAAGGTGGCACTGCGAATACTTGATATCGGGTGGCAAGTCCCAATAGTTTATGAGCAAGTCGACGGGGCCGGGATTTGGAGTATCGGTCGTGGTAGCCGGTCCGTCGTCATTGGCCGTATCGTCTAGGGACCCAGGAAACCGGGCGAGAACACCCCTCACCATGGCGTGCGTGAGCGCAGCATAGCGCGGTGCGTCAGGCGACCTGGACTTGTCTTTGGACCAACCCAAATATAACGTGTGACCAATGATGGCGGGTCCGGCGACAGTGATGAGGAGTGTCTCGACGTCGAGTCCCCGTCGGAGCGAGTGGTAGTATGTCTTGCCGGAGCCGGGAGGCATGACGATGATCATGGTGGCGAGGTTTTGTTCCTTTGACACTTGCTTCAGTCCACCAGTGATGTGCAGGTATGAATTAACGTGCTCAAGTCTTCACTGTTTCTGTGCTTACAAAAATCAGAACACGGAACACGGTTGGTGACTTTTTGTAGCAAGTGAGGGTCAGATAATACTGTCTGGCTTGTGTTGGTTGGAATCGCCGGGCTAACCCCACTTTTGAATAGCACCTCCGTATAGTAACTAAGTAGAAAAAATTAGTATATGGTAGGTGGCGAGGATTATGCTAATATTGAGAAATACATCGAGAAATTTATCAGATAGCGAGAATATATTATTAGTAGTAAGTTTTGTTCTTTGTAACCGAGTTATAGAATAGGTTCCACAGTAAATTCGACGAAGTGGCCGATCAGACTCTTAGGGCGTGGAGGGGGGCGATCGAATAGCTAATCTTAATGGGGCGCCACGTGTGGATCGAATTATTGGAATGAAATTATATGGCGCAAATCATTATCAGTTCGTGTTGCAGCGTTGCAACGTTCGGTCATAGGAAAAAGTGAAAAAGGACGACGTTATTGCATATCTCAGGCGGGTACACCCACTAGCTTGGGATCAATATCGTGGTCTTTTTTGATCAGACCGGCCACGCGGCGGATAGCCACCTGGCTCCAGGGATACACGACTGGGGGGGCATCCCAATGGATCATGGCAAAAAGGGCTCCCTCCGCTGACGGCATAAAGCCACGAGTAAATAGTATGATGCGTGGGACTTTGTTGTTCCTCTAGGAGGATCAGCACCGAAGCTATGATAAGTTATATAACCCTAACCTGTATGCAACGTGCCACTAGTTGCGATAGCGGCGCACTCGCGGCTGGCCTAGTTCTAATAAGTAACGTTGCGGCGTGCATCACCTGATGACTTTCAAGTTCTATACTAACAAGCTTTCTCTCCTTCTGATACTCCATATATATCTATCATTCTTCCCCTCTCATCTGCTCGTCCGCCCCAGCCTTATCGGCTTCTTGACTGCCTTCCAGTATCCAGCAGTATCCTGTTATCCAGTACCCACTATACATATCAACACATATTCCTACTTGGTCGTGCCTGATTGATCGTCGAAATGAAGCGACCCGTCGAGACGACCGCCGCCACTAAGGCTCCCGTCACCGAAGCTCCCGTCACCGAGACTCCCACCGTCACCGAGACTCCTACCGCCACCGAGACTCCCACCGTCACCGAGACTCCCACCGTCACCGAGACTCCCACCGCCACCGAGACTCCTACCGCCACCGAGACTCCCACTGCCACCGAGACTCCCACCGCCACTAAGACTCCCACTACCACCGCCACCGAGACTCCCACCGAGACTCCAACTGCCACCAAGACTCCCACCGCCACCGAGACTCCCATCGCTACCGAGACTCCCACCGCCACCGAGCCTGTTGTCGTGGAGTCCAAGGAAGAGGAGCCTGCAGACACCATTGCAGCTGGGCACGAGGAGTCTGGCAACGCTGAGAACTATGGCGACCCTGAGAACTTCCTCCCGGCTAGCTATTGGGCGACCGCAGTTGATCCAGAAGACGTATGTGGGCCTGCCCCCCTGGCTGAGCTCCTATGTGTGATGCTATTACTGCTGACTGACTGGCTGCGCGTTGATGCAACCGACAGGATGATGTCGACTCATCGTACGACGATGACAACGCCAGCTCTACGGCATCCATCACATCAAGCATTCTCGCCTACCGCACCATCAACGGCCGGACCTATCATGCCGAGCGCGGCACGGCAAACTACTGGATCTCCAACGACGAGAAGCAGCTTGAGTCTATGGACCTGTATTCACACCTGTGTTTCCTGATAGCTGGCAAGAAATTGTTCAAGGCCCCCCTCGAAGCCAGTAACCTCACGGTGTGTCTATGATATGTTGTGGTCCATGAAAATGTGTCAGCCATGCTAACACGTAGGCCCAGAAAGCACTTGATATTGGCACTGGAACCGGCGTCTGGGCGGTCGATTTTGCTGACATGTTCCCGGAGTGCGAGGTTATTGGCACCGACATTTCCCCTATACAAGCCACCTGGGTCCCCACAAACTTGAAGTTGTAAGTTCAATGGGGTCAGGAGCGAGGGGTTTGGGCATCCTCTCTCTGAGACCCTGATGTTCTGACGACCTGGACAGCGAGATTGAAGATTGTACACAGGAGTGGACCTTTCCCGAGGACACGTTTGACTATGTACACATGCGCCTCTTGTACGGTTCAATTGCCGACTGGTCCGCCTTGTTTGATCAGGCATACTCCGTCACAAAGTCTGGTGGATGGATTGAGAGCTTCGAGGCGTCGCCCGTCTGTTATTGCGACGACGGCACCGTTGACGGCAATAGCGCTATGGCTCAATGGGGAAAGTTCTTCGTTGAAGGCGGACGAAAGACTGGTCGCACGTTTACCGTTATCGAAGACTCAATTCAGATCAAAGAGATGAGGAGGCTGGGTCTCGAGAATATTCAGGTGATGGATGTCAAGGTGCGCCAATACCCAATCCCTCCCCCTCCTCCTCCTCCTCTCGCTTCACGCAGAAAGTCGTTGCATCACATTCTAACAAACAAATTTAGTGTCCCGTGGGCACGTGGCCCAGGGAGCCAGAGATAATCGAGATGGGCCGCGTTGCGCAAGCTACTCTTGAACAGGACTACGAAGGCTATCTCACGCTGATGGCAAAAATCTCGTACGGCTGGTCGCCCAGCGAGGTCTGCGTTTACTGTGCCAAGTTGAGAGCTGAGTTCCGTAACACGAAATACCACGGTTACTTTCTCTTCCGGATTGTCTGGGGACGCAAGCCTTGAGTAAGTTTGCGTGAAGGGAGAGGATATATATAAAAATATATATGATTTTGCGGAAAAGGATTTGGTGACTCGCTGAAGACATGTACATAGCTATGTCAGCGGGGTTTTCTCTATTCTTTTTATCATTCATTTCTTTCTTTCATACGCTCGATTATGTCCATAGCACTTACTGCTCTTGCCCTTTGATCAAAGTCCACTAAGTCCACTAAATCGAAGTCCACTAAACCCACTAAACCCATCCACTAAATCCACTAAATCCACTAAACCCACTAAATCCACTAAACCCACTAAATCCACTAAATCCACCAAATACTCCAAATCCACTAAATCCACTAAATACTCTAAATACTCCAAATCCACTATCTTAAATGGTCAAAGTAAAGGGTTTGTGGTGGAGTTATTTTTTCAATAAATTTAGTGGACCTCGATTTAGTGGATGCACAACCTGAGGGGTCTCAGCTTATCTGTATTCTCATTTTTTTATTCATCTAGTCCGACCACATTCCGATCCGCTATGATGGAAAAAGACAGCTTCCTCGACCTACAACGCCACCACGCCCGCCTCACTAGCCAGCTTCAAAGGCTGCGCAAGGCGCTCGCACACTGGCAGATATGGGACGCCGAGTACGAGCTCCTCAAGGAGGACGTGGCTGCCACCAAGGACGACCCTGATGCTGGCGCCCTCGCGCGCGTCCGTGCGACCTTTGCCGGCACGGTCGTTGCGGGCAAGGAGCTCGATGATATCCTGATTGGCACGACGCCCCATAACAGTGGCAAGGCGCGCCAACGCACGCGCAAGGAGGTGGCAGGCATCATAGAGCGCCGGCTGGAATATGTTGGTCTTAATGTGAAGTCGCTGAGGAAGCAAGTCGGCGCGATAGAGGAAAAGATTGCCAAGGTTGATATTTTGCTGAGCCCAGAGGTGGGCGAGGACGAGGGCCAGGACGGGAACGAGGCGAGGGAGCTGGGCGATGATGGCGAGGCGCTGCCTCTTGTCGAGATCTTGGAGGAGCTGGATGAGAATGATGATGTGATCTCGTTCAAACTGCAGAGACCTGGCGAGGCTGCGCCGCAGATTGTGGAAACACTCAAAAGGGCCGGGGTGGACCTACCTGACGAGACGGAAGCAAAGGACGAGACGGAAGCAAAGGACGAGACGGAAGCAAAGGACGCTACAAAAGAGCAAGGCGTGGCAAATGATGACGGGAAGGGGAAAGGGCTGGCTGCGCCGCCAGAATCGCCGGAAGCTGTTTCTGCGCAGTTACAGGACGAGACAATACCAAACACAGCAACGCCGAGCACAACGTCAAAACCTACGATAATTCCTGATGACAAGGTGCGTCGGTCCCCAAGAGGTGTCCAATTTACCTCGGACACCAAACCCGGTCACGATATGACTCCCGCCAAAGGGCCCATCTCCACAGTCGCACAGCGCGTCGAGAACGTGATAAATACAGCCAAGGAGCAAGAATCTATCAGCAAGAAGCGCGCCGTGCTGCCAGCGGACGAGTCTGAGGAAGATGCTTCTCTCCGGCGCGACATGCTCGAGTACAGCATGGGGCAAGTTGGTGCTGTGGTAGCGGAGCTCGAGATCGAGGAGAATGACAACTCTGACCACGACGATGCCGATGACGACGAGTATCTGGACGAGCACATTGATGATGACGACTATGATGACGAGGAGGATGACGACGATGAGGACCAGTACGGCAGGAGTACGAGCCGGCATATTTCAGATGGGTATCTGCGACGAATGCGGCAGTTGCAAAAGAAGTGGGGGATAAAAGCACAAGAGGCGCAGGCAGAAGATGGAGCTGGAGCCCTTGAAAGGGCTGAAGAGGAGGGCATTGGACGCATCGTCGTGAAAAAGGGAACCCAAGAAGAAGGCGGCCCACCTTCTATCCTGCCAACTCAATTACCAAAACGCCCGAAAAGTGTGGCCTTTGCCTCGTCGCTCGACATTGCTTCCGCCACAAAAGTGCCCGAGCAGACGGCACCAAGGGAATCCACTCCCCTCATCGAACCCCTCAGCGACATTATCGAACGGTCCTCCTGGCACCCCTCAGGGCAAAAACCAAAAACCACTGGCAAAGCCTCTCGCTTCAAGCAGAGCGGAGAGGTTCCCAACTTCGACCCAACCTTTGAGCCTCCTCCGGGGCCCTTTGACGCGCCGGCCCATCTTCTCGACAAAAACAGAGCCATGCTGGACGGGACCGCTCCGTCACCCGTTCCCACAGGGCCTGAGGGCAAGACCCTGGGCGATGTCGTCGAAAAGGAGCCTTCGGCACCGCCCCATGCCGATTCCGACTTGGATGGCATGACGCAGCAGGAGGTTGCCGCGCAGTACCACCTCTTACGCAACAAGTTTATCCAGCGCGACGGTGGGTTCCTCAAGGAGGACACCAGTCCGTTTCAACCGTTGGCGGAGGACGAAGGCGGACCGCGGCGCCTGAGCCGGTTTAAAGCTGCGAGGCTGTCGAAGCAGTAAGTGCTTGTAGAATAGACCAGAGACTCCCAAGAGTGGACACGCCATCTCCGGTGACTTTTCCAGGAAAACGTGATGATGCATCTTCCCAGCACGGAACATTCCTGCTTGGCTTTGGCCGAGCAGGCAGAGCGGGGCTGCAGGAGATTTGACTGCTTTCCCGTCGCGTACTGTTCCTAGAGAAATAAATGGAGGACTCTCTGACGCCATATTCGGGCCACGGCCGTTGCTGTGGGCATGGAGTTTCGTTTCATCCTCGACATGACCCTTTCTATTAATAAAATGATCAAGTGATCGGCCAGATATATCCGCGATCCCCCCTCTCGTGAACACAGTAACCAGTTGATCATATATATAGAGAGTGACAAGTGAAACGATCGCTCCCGCGGTAACCTACGGCGATCGTTTCACGTGCCAGGAGACCAAAGACGGAACCTGGTTCTGCAATCTACATTTCTGGACAATGCTTCTGGATATGCTTTTATGTTGTATCATTTTGGTTTCTTGAGATGATGACCTCTTGCTGTCTCCCGTTCCCTTTTTTTATGTGGCTCCGCACTTTAACAAATGCTTTTCATCGGGCTAGTTGATTTTTGCATTGCTAAAGTCCATCTCCGGGTGCTGCTGCTGGAACTTCTTCAGAATGTCCATCTTCTTCTGCTCGTCCGACGTCGGCAGTCCCTTCTCCTTTTGGCGCTGGTCAAACATCATCTTCTCCACCATGCCGCGTGTCTCGCCATCAAGGTCGGAAAGCTTGGACGTCTCGGGCTGAATCTTGGTGGTGTCTATCTTGGGAGCTCCCGATACCACGTGCGCCCACCATTCCATCTTGTTGACCTTGTCGAGGTGGATCTCGATGGTCTTTGTACCGTCGGGTGCAGATGTCAGGGTCCAGGTGGAATCCTCCGTGTCGACGGCATGCGCAAAGTCGTCCTGTTGTGTTGGCGGTGGTGGTCAGCTCCAAGTGCCAGGAACGACAACAACCGGGCGGGGGTACGGTACGCACGTCGATGATAGGATCCTGTCCTTTGATCCCGACCTTGAGGTGCTGTTTCTTAATCTCCACGACCAGATCCCGCGCCTTGAGATTTCCTGGGACAGATACGTTGACATCGAGCTCGGCGATAGTCTGGGTCCATTTGTAAGGCAGGGCGGCCTGTTCTTCGGCTTCGTTTGCACGGGCGGCGGCCTCTTGTGCAGGAGTGGGCTCTGCCCAAGAATGCAAGAACTCCCAAGTCAGTATTTGGCGAGCTGGGTGCGTCTGGTGCAGTCAGCTCACCGTTGTCTGCCATTTTGGACTCAAGATCGTGGTAGGTTCAGGAAGGTTATCTGGCAGGTCTGGGAAAGCGCAGGCAACAAGGCTGCAGAATAAATGTGCTTATTAATAATTGTACCTGGCGGAATGACTAATCCCGTTTAATCGATTGTCAGCCTCGCCACCATAGAAGCCCGGCCTGTCTCGGAGAGAAGGATATCTATATCTATCCACCTTCCGACTCTCCCCATCCACTCACTCATCTCTCTCTCTTTTCTTCTTTGCTTGCGCGGGAGGGCGGGCGCGCGAAATCATGGCGCCCTCGGCAGCATCACCAAGCCTGATCCCCAATCCCAACGACGACATCTGCCCCGTCTGCAAAACCACACGATACCTCAACCAGTCCCTCCAGCTCCTCATCAACCCAGAATGCTACCACCCAATGTGCGCCACCTGCGTGGGACGCATCTTCGCCGACGGGCCGGCCCAGTGTCCGTATGCCGCTTGCCACAAGACGTTGCGCCGCCAAAAGTTCCGCAAGCCCTACTTCGCCGACTTGGCGGTGGAGCGCGAGGTTGACATCCGCAAACGCGTCGCCGGCGTGTTCAACAAGACAGAGGACGACTTTGAATCCCTGGGTGACTACAACGAGTACCTCGACCAGGTCGAGACCCTGACCATGAACCTCGTCTACGGCGCCGAGGCCGAGCGCGCAAAGGCGGAGCGCGAGCTGACCGAGTGGGAGGTGGCTCATCGCGCCGAGATTGAGCGCAAAAAGAAGCAGGGCAGGGAGGCTGACGCGATGCGCCGCAAGAGAGAAAAGGCCGAGGAGGAGGCCGCACGGCAGCGGCGCCTCGAGGCGGCGCGCGAGGCCGACGAGGAGCGCCGTGAGGCCCAGCGCCTCCAGGAGGAGATGCTCAACGGGCTGGCCAGCGCCGATGCAAACGCAAGCGCTGCGCGTGTCGTTGTCAACAAGATCATGCTCAAGAAGCGCGGCGGGCCGCGCCGCACTGCTGCAGAGGAGGCCGCCGCGTTGCTTGGGGCCAACGGTGCGCCGAGCCTCTCGATCCGCGGCCTGCGTGACAAGAAGACGGCACGGCGCGCTGCCGCCGAAGACGAAGGGCCTTACGATCCCTTTGGCGGCGCCGACCTGAAGCCCATGCGCTACAATATCAAAGACGACCGAGAGACGTACCGGTCAAGATGGCTCGACGACGCGCGGAAACTCCCCGAACTCAAGATGGGCGGTTACAGCGCCGACGAATATCTCTCGCGGATCATGTTTGAGGCCTTTTCCGGCCTGGGTGTGTTTGTGGATCATGAGAAAGACGCGGAGAAAATGATCAAAAATGTCAGCGTCTAGTGGGCAGGAAACTTTGATGACATTTGGATTATGGCGCATCGTTGGCGTTTTGGGTTCTGGTTTATCTAGACTCTGCCCATGGCTTCTCACATTCCTGAGCAAGCCCGTTTTCACTATAAATCATCATCAAAACATGGACTTCCATTCAAAGGCTTGGCCTAAACTTGATTGGGGGGCGAATCAAGGTAAAAAAATCAAACAGCGGGTTGGAAACCCTGGGCAGGGCGTTGCCGATGAAGCCAAGTAGAATCTGGCATTTCCACAGTTTACTCTTAGTGATGTCAAGAAGATGTAATTTCACCATGCCATGTCCCTTATCATGCCTTTACAAGCCTGCAGCCCAGCGCCTCCATATCCACGCTTTAGTGAAGCCAGCACACAAAGACTAAGTATCAGTCCGGTCATACTCCAGCCTCAATCTTACATCAAGCCAGCAGCCAGTCGCCGAGATAATAATTGCACGCAGAACGATGCCTGACGCCGAATACCAGGTTCTGATAATAGACAGAACTGTGAACGGAACGGGTGGCGGGTCATTGCTGCCACATGGGCTGCCCTTGCATCGGCTGCCCATCAGTCCTCGGGAACACCGGCACCGTATCCAGGGTATCCAGAGCACTCCCCTGACTCCAAGCTCCGCCACCGCCTCCGCCTGCCCCAAATACCTGCCTGAACGGGTTCGTCCCTGTGGCCTGTGGCACAAGCCCCGGATTCGCTGTCTGCGGTGGCTGGCCCGGGTCCAGAGTTGGCTGCTGCGGCTGGCCAAACCCGCGCATAAATGGATTTGTGCCTGTCGGCATGGGTTGCGAGTGCGCTGGCGCCGTTGTCGGACGTGACGCGCCTGCTGATTGAAACGGCGAGTTGGATGTGAATGACGGCGGCTGTTGCGGTTGTGCGCCTCCGGTAGGCGTTGCGCGCACAAACGGGTTTGTGGACAGGCGGTTGTTGGCTGTCTGGTTGTTCACCGTCAGGCCCGTGTTCTGAGGCGGGAGCATCGACTGGCGGAAGGGGTTCGTTCCAGTCGCCTGCGGTTGAAGCATGGTTTGTTGGGGATGCTGTTGTTGCATGGCACCAAAGCCTCCTCCTCCTCCTCCACCTGCCTGGAAGCTCGGCACCGAATCTTGAGGTATCGTCCCCAGTGCGGCAGGCTGGAATCCCTGCTGCTGCGCGGCAAAACCCCCGTACCCGCCCGTCGCGAACAGCTGCTGCTGGTGAGGCACAATCTGCTGCTGGCCAAACGCCTGTGGCTGCCCCTGGAACCCAAACCCTGTTTGCTGTGGCGGCAAGTAGCCGTTTTGAGGCGGCTGCTGCTGCTGCGCGTATCCCGTCATTGCTACCTGAAACGGTTGCGGGGGGGCTCCGTAAATGTTTGATCCGTTTCCTTGAGATACGGCCAGTTGCGGTTGCTCAATCGAGTCGAATATCAGGTCAATAAGGTCAGGTTCCGATGGCTTGTTCTGCGAGTCAGACCTTGTCGGCTGCGCGCCATTTGATATTTTTGCAGATGTCGCTGTCGTTGTCAAAGGTTTGCTGTTGTTGTTGTTGTTGGTGGTGGTGTTTGTTGGCGTCTCGGCAGGCTTCGACGGCTTGTTGGTCTTCTTGGCTTCGAGCTCGGCGAGGAACTGACGGCGGTTGATCTCGAAATCGGGGTCCTTGAGGTAATCTTCGAGCTGACGGCCGAGGTTGACGGGGGCGTGCTTGAGCTTGGGCACTTCGACGCGGGTGTGATGAGAAAACTGGCGCGCGATGGCCAGGTACTGCACCACGTAGTCTGTCTGTTTTATGAATATGCGGTAGATTTCCATGGCCCGCTCCGCGTCCGGTTTTGACATTTCGAAAAAGTGCCCTGGAAGATTGCTGTTAGGAGAGTGTAAAGTGCGAGAGGCGCTTCGGGGAGGGTGGGGTGGCGCACGTAGCACGTTTATCAGTCCCTGGTTAAGAACGTGGAAGAGGGCAAGCAGATCAAGAACCAGGAGCCGAAAGACGAATACGGCGATCTCGTTGTCGGCGCCGTCATCCATAACCTATACCACGCGTCAGCACCTCTGATTGACATGTTTTGTTGTCCGGACCGGCACTCGCATCGCATTTGAGCAGCGCCGTAAGCTGTTGCTGCACCACCTCGGTTTCCCTGAGCAGCCCTTTGCTGACCGAAAGAGTCTCCAGCCTTGACTCCTTTGCGCGTGCCCAGTCAACCTTGGTGTCCCTGTACGCTCTTGTCCGTTCGGCGAGATATGTTGCATAATGTCGGATATTCCGGCCTTGTGTCTGGGCTGCATTGCGCGTACATGATCAAGTCAAAGAATCAGCCTCGTGTCTCTTGCGTGTGATGTTCTCGTCCGATTCTCATACCGTCGGTGAAGCTGCTGACGCTCAGCAATGATCGGTGGTTTGCCAGGTATGCCAGGGTTACGTTGGGTGCACCCTCGCGGATCATCAGGTGCACCGTGATCAGGCTCTTGAAGACCACGGTCCACGTAGAATCGCGGAGTCTGTACTGAAGAGCGCGAAAGATCTCGCCAACGCCAGCCTCGCCAGAGTGCGTAGCGATGAGGATGTGCTCGATATATTTTGTTTTGGGCGGCGCATTCTGCAAGAGCTGGTGGTCAGCGCCGTTCCATCCCACGTCGCCCTCCCAGAGAGACAACAGCGCAGAGCAGAGACAGAGCTGCCTGGCTCGACTGCCAGGGAGTGCACAATGTGACGGATGCACTCACCTTGATCTTGGTGGCCCCCTTGACCGACTTTTCAAATGACATTGTCCTGCGAGTGCTTGGGGTCCGTCCGTCGGGCGCGGGACCTGCGGCTGCCCAGCGAAGGACAGGATATACGCCAACGAGCAGGTGCTATCGCAAATCGACGGGTTGCTTGCCGGCCAGGGTCGGGAACACGATCCCTCGACGGCGACGATGTGCCCACGTGTATTTCGCGACCGTGTGTGGAGAGAACGGGAGAAGGATATGGCGGGCTGTCTGTTCTGGGCGTGTGTAACCTCTATCTACTCCGGGAGAGAGGGCGAGATGTCGTTTGAATGATGCCGTGGTTCCGGGCGATACGGTGAATGCTACATAAGGTAATAAGTGTAGGTATGTATGTGTATGTATGTGTGTGTGTATGTAGGTAGGTTGGAGATAAGATCGATCTGCCGGCTGCGCTCGTGTGGTTGTTTGCTCTGTTCTCTCGCTCCCTGTCACAACGTAGTCCAGGAGGAGGTATGAAGGCACGTAGGGCATGTGGACCAGGTAAGTAGGTGGCTAAATAATAGCGAACAAGCCAGCACCACCGGGCCAATGACGAAATCCGCAAGACGGGACGAAAACCGTCAAACCCGTTGAATGTATCCCTCACCCCCCCCTTTCTTTTGCTACCCTCAGAAAAAAAATGCCTATCTACCTAATAATAAGAGTTACCTACTCACGTTGATATTCCCGCTTACCCATAAAGGGTTCGTGGGAGTGGGTGTGGGTACGAGCGTGGTCAAAATCGTCAGGAGCAAATTGACGAGGGCAGGCGCGAAGCAGGGGGTGGTGGGTTACGACAAAAGGAAGGGAGACGAGGCTGATGCTTCCTGACACCGAAACCGGAATGGGGCTGGGTTATGAGTTTGTATGAGACCTTTAACTATCATCACAGGTCCAAGTGGCATCCATCCCTCAAAGACGACGAGACGAGTACACTGCCCGACTCGGCGGCAAAATCAAAAACCGCCGGATGGGAGGGGGAGAAGTGGAACGTTCACGTTCATGCCCAAACAGATGCAATGCATGGCGATGTCATTTCTCTCCCGGTATTTGCCCAGAAAGGTTGATGTCTCATTTGGCCCTCCCTGCCCGGGTGAGCGCACATACCTGCCACTGCCATCTCCATATGATCTGCCCACCTCCCATTGCTCCGCCGCTCTTCAACTCCCGTTGGAAGGGATATACATGTGCCGACCGATCATGGGATTGATTCGGCAGGCTCGTCATGGTTCCTGGATTGGCTGGTCTCTGACCTGGGCCGGCTCCCCCACATCTGACAAGATACAGCCACCAGACTATATCTGGGTTGTACCGGAATATTCATACTCACGTATACATGTTATATTAGGTTGCCAGACGAGGTCGACTTGCTTCACTTGCCGACATATGCTTTGTTCCACTTGGCACAGCCCTGTTACGCCCTTCGTACTCGAGCATTCCGAGTGTGGTTTACATCTGTTTGAAGCAAAGGGAGGGTGCAGTGAAGCGTGTCAGAACAAGACTCTGGGACCACCGACTAACAGGATGTGGAAAGCAAAACAGCAAAAATGCAAAATAAGGACAGTCTGCAGATATACAGAACCTCACTTGAGGCCAGTCATGTAGCTGTCGCACCCCGCGTCGTGATAGTGTCTTGGATTCTTCCAAGCTCGCCCGCCAGTATCCACCGTACCGTCCCCTTCCTTTCCTTTCCACTTCTCCCATTCTCCCACCATCCTTCTCAAGAACAAAACCTCAAAAGATAGATCTATCGCTATCACTCTCTCCAGAGCAGTCAGATTGCCTCTGCGTCCGATTAAAAACAAGGTAGGGTTGTGTCGGACGCTGATTTCATGCTTCCGTTCCGCGCTCGCCCACCATACAACCCTGAAGCCAAGCTCCGGAGAGCAGGAGAGTCGAACGGCGGCGAGGCGGCGGAAGCTGATCATGTAGCAGCACTGGGCATCATCATCTGTTACGGCGGACACGGTCAGTAATGCGCAAGAGTTGCTGGGGGAGGAGGAGAGGTACTCACATTTGCTTGTTGAGAGGGATGAGAAGAGAAAAGGAAGAAAAGGAAGAAAAAAGGATTCGTGCACGGATTTTTGTATTTTATTTTTTTACATTTTGGAAGGGGGTGTGGGGCAGTTGCCAGCTGTGGGCGGGTGACAGCTGCTGAAACCCTCACGATAATTTTTTGAACTTCATAAGGGAGAGAATACGATAACGTGCATGGCTGAACAAGGAAGCCGAGCCGTATAGCGCTTCAAGATGATCCGACCAATTCTACCAAGGCCAGGTCGAATGTGGCCACGTTCTCAGCTTCCAGCCCGTACAAATCACGCTTTCCCTTCTGCCCTTTCTCTTTCCCAATGGCGTCCAGCATCGCGAATCGCCCCAAAGGAACGAGGCCCTCTAACACGGGAAAGCCTACAGCGCCAATATACACAGTTTTGTCAGCATCTTTTCCTCTTATTTACTACCCGACGTTGTTTTTGTTGTTTTATTCTTCTTGATAAAAAAAAACACACCTGCCTTCTGACACATTTGCACAGTTCAGCATGATGATCAAGTTCCGCGCTTCGATGGCAACGTCGCCCTCCTCGACAAGGACACGCCCATCACATTACATGGCTTTGTGGGGAAGCGCATCAAGGGCGGCGACCAGAATCTTACGCGCTTCAAGATGACCACTGTCGAAGGCCATGAGGTCCAGCTCACCTCAACATCGCCAGAAATGCTCAAGTCAGCCAAGAGCATCACACCGTTCAGCCCCGTTCGGGTAACAGGGACTATTCGGCACAAGGAAACTTCTTCTTCGGTCCCTGCAGAGGCGTCATCATCGCCTTCTTCTTCTTCTTCTTCTTCTTCGTCCTTGCCATCATCCGCCCGTCGCTCCGGTTGGTCCCTCCAACTGACCAGCATCCACGCCCTCAACGCTTTCCCCCCCAACATCATCATCTCCCCCACCGTCCGCTTCCCAGCTACGCAACGCCACCTGCAGATGCGCTTCCATGCCGAGGTGAACGCACGGCTGCGCTTCCGCTCTCGGTTCAAGCACGCCCTTTCGGCTGCTGCTGACGGCCTCGACTACTCTGACGTCGAGACGCCGCTTCTGTTCAAGGCGACACCCGAAGGAGCGCGCGAGTACCTTGTCCCCGTGCGCGGGAGGCCCGGCGTCGCATACGCGCTGCCCCAGAGCCCGCAGCAGTACAAGCAGATGCTCATTGCCGGCGGGTTGGGCCGCTATGTCCAGTTTGCGCGGTGCTTTAGGGACGAGGACCTGAGGGCCGATAGACAACCCGAGTTTACGCAGGTCGATCTGGAGAGGGCATATGCGACGCAAGAGGAGATCATGGCAGATGTTGAGAGCATGCTGGCGAGCGCGTGGGAGGATCTGCAAGGCAGATTCTGCTTGGCCGTCACATGTGGGGGGGGGGAGGGCTGGATCCCAGTGCCGAGAGTGTTGGTAAGTTTTCCATTTATATATATCTATATATATCTGTATGTATATATCTATATACATATATATATACCCTGCCCATTCTGTATCAGATAACTGACCTGAGCACACAAAGGCCCGCGAGGACCTCGAAGCAGCTCTGCCTGACATCAAGCCACCGTTCCGCCGGATAACCTATGCCGACGCCATTGCCCTCTACGGCACAGACAAACCCGATCTACGGATCCAGAACCCTATCTTCCGCTTCCCGTCCAACGACCCCATCAGTCACTTCCTCTCCATGACAACTCGCCTACGGGACCCCATCATGGAGGCATGCGCCTTCCACCTTGACGGCGAGAACGCGCAGCAGCCAAGGGACATGGGCGACGCCGTGGCCGACTTCATCGGGACGCTCAACCCGCTGTACACAAACAACCCGGACGGCGCGCCGCAGATTCTCGTGTTTGACTCGGGGCAGCCCATGTGTGGGTTCTCGTCGCTGGGCCACGCAGGGTTCGATGCCCTGATGGCGGCCGAGGACGCCGGCATGCACCGGCTCTCGGACGGTGATCTTGTCATCTTCCAGGTGAGGGATCCGGCCGCGCACATTGACGGGTCAACCCGGCTAGGCGAACTGAGGTCTCTGCTGTGGAGCTACCTGAAGCCGTATCTCAACCTCCCACCGGCCCCCGAGCTTAGGTTCCTCTGGATCACCGACTTTCCCATGTTCAGTCCGGACCCCGAGTCCCCGGCTGGCATAACCTCGACGCACCACCCCTTCACGGCGCCTCGTAGCCAAAAGGACTTTGACCTGCTCTTCACGGATCCCATGAGGGCAACTGCCGAGCACTACGATCTCGTGCTCAACGGCATCGAGATAGGTGGCGGCAGTCGTCGTGTCCACGTCGCCGACATCCAAGAGTTCATCTTGAGCGACGTGCTAAAGCTCGAAAAGCGCCGAGTCGAGCAATTCGAGCACCTTCTCGGGGCACTGCGAGATGGGTGTCCGCCGCACGCGGGCTTCGCGCTTGGGTTTGACAGGCTCTGCGCGATGCTGAGTGGCACGAACAGTGTGAGGGATGTCATCGCATTCCCCAAATCAAACAGGGGCGAGGACCTGTTTGTGAGATCGCCAGCGACCGTTCCAGCAGACGTATGGAGTCTGTACGGACTGCGAGCGGAGAAAATAAGCCGGGATGCATAACGTAACGCCTGCCCGGTCCGCATATACGACGAATCCCGCACCAGCCTTGATCACTAATCACACTTCCTTTCCTAAAAGTTGCCAAATACTTTTTCCATCCTCAGATAGATACAAGCTCTCGCACACAAAGCCAGCCTCACAGAGTCCATTTATTCCCCCGCTTCCTCTCCCAACCCCAACAATCAATATGGGCTCCCAGGCCTCCAAGCCCGCCGATCCCAACACCACAAAAGTGCGTGTCATCGGCGTGGGCTTCTGGCGCACCGGTACCGCCTCTCTCGCCGAGGCTCTCGCCATCCTGCTTCAAGAGCCCACCTACCACGGCGGCACACAGATGATGCACGGCTCCGTCTCCCACGTCTCCCGTTGGATGGACATCATGCGCCTGGGCAACTCGCGCGACTCACGCATCGAATCCGGGGCTCTGCTCCCCGGGTCCACCGCCGAGATCGCCGAGACTCTGCACATCAAGGCCCAGATCGCACACCAGCTGCGCGGGTACGCAGCGACGACCGACTCGCCCATGACGTACCTCCTCAAGGAGATGGTGGAGATCTACCCGGACGCCATCTTTATCGTCAACACGCGCGACCCCGCACCGTGGTGGGACTCGGTCGCTGTGTTGAAGGATGCTGCACAAGACAATGCTCTTAGGTGGCAGCTCTGGCCGATTATGCGCGGGGTGCGGTACTGGCCGGCATACGCCGATGAAGTCGGCGAACGGCTCGGCCATCTGGGCATGAGTATCAATCCGGACTTGTACAACGACTATATGGAGCTGGTCCGGAGGGTCGTCCCCGAGGACAAGCTCAGGTACTACGATGTCAAGGATGGATGGGGGCCGCTGTGCGACATCTTGGGGGCAGACGTGCCCAAGGACGTGCCGTTCCCGCACATAAACGATTCCAGAGCCGTGAGGCAATTCCACGCCCGTCAAAAGAGAAACGGGCTGATTGCGTGGACGGGAATACTGGGGGCCGCACTTGGAGCTGGGGTGCTGGGGTGGC
>JAOYNU010114544.1:0-32230 GCA_026745395.1 Tympanopsis confertula | reverse complement strand
CCAAGCAACAGCTGCCGCGAACTCTCACAAGCCTCCTCCCACCCTCCCACCTCTCACTTCTCCTGTTGTCAAACGCACAAATGCTCCTTCTCTTCCAATCGAGAAAGGGGTAGACCATCGATCAAGCCTCTATTGATGATTCCTCATTAGCAATTCTTATATCGCACGCGTGGTGCGAATCAACTCTTCCCCTCCTCCTCTCTGCCCCCCCCAAAAAACGTCAACGTGGTATCTATCTATCTCTCTCGATTCGCCACCTATCCTCAAAGCTTCCAGGAGCAACGCGTAACACAACACAACACCAGCAGACGCCAAGAACACAAGAGGCGCTCGACCGATAACGGTCTCTGTGACGCCTGTTCGGTTAGAGTAGACCCAGCCGCCTCACGACCAAGATCAATTGCGCAACACGGCATAACCACCCTGTTGATGTCTCGGTTCGCCTTTGCACAAGCCCCGTCGACACAACACATAACGTCTGCCCACCTCCCCCCCGCCGCGTATCCCACGTGCCTGGCTTGAGCAAGCAGGCCCGTATACAGTCCCGCGAGCAAAAGAAACCTGTCATCATCCGCCCACCATGGTGTCGACAGCCTACACCGTCGGCGCTTGGGCCCTCATCGTCGGCCTCGCCGTCGCTTACTTCTTCTCCAAGCAAAACAAGGGCAAGCATGGTCTAAAGATCCAGCAGTCTCTGCTGGGCTCCAAGCACCACCAGCAGCCACCTGCCGAGACGCGCCAGCCCAAGGCCAGGAAGCAGCGCACCGAAGTCAAGAAGGACAAGAAGGAGAAGGAGAGGGAAAAGGAGAAGGAAAAGGAAAAGGAAGGGACCAAAGATGAAGATGCTGTCGCCAGATGGCTTAGCAATTCGGCCGAAAAGGTCGCAGAAGCCGCCATCGACGACCGTGAGCTCGCCAAGCAGTTCACCAGCATGAAGACCGGCAAAAAGTTTGACCGTCACCGCGATGACTCTGCCAGCCGTCAAAAGTCAGTCAAGCAGTCTCGCGCCCAGGTCGTCGACTTTGATGCTGCCAAGACCACCACCACCACCAATGACACCAGACCGCCCGTGGCCGCTCCCGAGGAAAAGGTCTCCTCCGTTTCCGGCGTCTCGGCTCCCTCCTCGTCTGCTGGTGCCGACGACTCGCCTTCCTCGCCTTCGACGTCGCCACTGGTGGCCCCAGCCGATAGCACCGGCGTTGCCGACATGCTGGAGCCCGCTCCCGCCGGCCCCAACGTGCTCCGCCTTACCGACACCGAGGAGACGAAGCCGAAGCAAGCCCCCAAGCCCAAGGCCGAGACCAAGGAGTCTAAAAAGGCACGCCAGAACCGTAAGAAGGTTCAGCAGGCTAAGGAACTACGCGAAGCCGAAGAGATGGAGCGCAAGCGCAAGATGGAGTCCCAGCGCCGTCTTGCTCGCACCTCGGAAGGCCGCGCCGCCAAGGACGGCTCGCAGTTTATGGCTTCCATCAACAATGAAAAGTCGGCTTGGGGCCCCGAGGCCAAGATCGCTCCCGCCGCCGAGGCTCCCGCTGCCGTCAAGCTCCTCGACACGTTTGATGTCGAGCCCCCTGCGCCGGGCCCAGCTCTGGCTGCCGCCCGGGCCGCCGTTTCCAAGAGCACCTCTGGCGCCAGCTCAAACTGGCTTTCGACGCTGCCTTCTGAGGAGGAGCAGATGGAAATGGTCAAAGACGACACCGAATGGAGCACCGTCACAGCCAAGTCATCCAGAAAGGGCGTCAAGAAGGAAGCCAAGGAGACGTCTCCTTCTCGCACCGAGGCCACCACCGCTGCTCCCGCTTCCGGCGTCCAGGCTTCGGCTCAGAACGGTAGGCCGGCCAAGGCGCTCAAGCCGACCGGGTCCTTTGCCGCTCTCAGCACCAACGAGGACGAAGAGGTCGAAGAGGAGTGGGATGTCTAAAGTTGATAATTCGGAGCATAACGAACCGCCACACAAACGCAGTAAGGATGCATGAGTCATGTCTGTGCCGATCTCTTGCTTCTTTTATTTTTCTTTCTTTTCTCTCTCTCTCTCTCTCTCTCTCTCTTACTCTCACACACACTCTCTCCATCAACAGTCGAACATGTCTCGACCGTTCCACACGACACCCTGTAACACTGCCTTCTTTCACGTATATGCTCCGCATCGTCCGGGTGCGAGAGAACAGATAGAGCTCGGCAGTAGCGAGCCTGACAAGGTAAGGTGGTTGGTTGGTGGTCCTATAGGACTGAAAGAGCGATACGATATGGCTACGGCCTCACCGAGCTTATGACAGGTTCAAAAGGTGTGATGGCTGACCTGGGTGGATCACGGTGCCGGAAAATTGGGACTGGGGAGGTAAAGGCATATGGAGGCTGGGCGTGTGGATAAGCACGCCGGTGATGTATATGCCTCGGTCATATTTTCTCGGTTATCTGGGTTAATGGCAGTCAGGCAGGTATGAAGAACTGGTTCATGTGGAGTTTGGCGGATGCGCGATCACAACAGCACTGTTTGTTGTACCATCTCTCTTTGGTCATCTAGCTTGACTGTCGGATTTCCCTTTTTTTTTTTCCTACAATTTTTTCGGCTAATTTTTATATATTTGTACCCTTGTTTCTATCTAGTTCTATATTTAAAAGACTTGCTTTGCCAGTGAGATCTCGAGCCCCCATCGTATCTCTTGTTCCAAGTGGGAAAGAAAAAGAAAACCCCGAGATTGCAAATTTGGCACCGAGGCATGTTCTAGATCCAGATTGCACCTGGCCATGTTTATTTATGGGTGCTGCGCCATTTGCTCGCGTATCCATACCAGATATTAACACGAGCACACGAGCACACGAGCACACGAGCACACAGGCACAGGCACAAATACATACATACACACATACATACGTACATACGTACATACTTCAGACAAACACCAAAGATCCAAGCCACAAGAGACAAACACCAAGAAAGTGTACATGAGACGAAACGGGACGAGACGGAGTGAAACGTGCTGCATGCAACAGCTCCTCAGTACGAGGCATCAACAAATACTCACCCCCCCACCGCCGATAATAGTATCCGGACTTGGCAGCCATTTATTATTACTTGCAGGTGCAGTTGTAGTTGCAGGTAGCAGTGAGCCATAACCAGGTCTTGTATGGTAATGGCACTCTGCCCTGGATTTCCACTGTTCCACCCACAACTTCACCCCTCGAAGCCACCCTCGGGCACAAGGATATGTGCGTGCCTGGGATATGGACACAGGTGCATGTATCACCACAAGGTTGAATTATAATTGATAGCTCAGCACCTCTGCTGCTGATATTTTACATGGTATATATTGATATATTGTTAGATATTGCCCCCAACTCCATGCTGTATCAAGGATGCGAGACAGAACGTAATTGGCAAAGCAAATAAAAAACCCTCCTTTTGGTTCCTGAAATATTTGCAACGCCGGCAATGGACTGTAGTTGTACATGGTTGGGTAAATCGGATACAAGCTAAAGCTGTGGCTCTAGTGCCGACGGACCTTTTTCCAGATGCGCCTGATAACACCTTTCTCCTCCTCCTGATCCTCCTGGCCCAAAGCGTCGAGCGGCTTCTGCATGGCATCCTTGGAGATTGGCTCCAAAAACATCGGAGAAGGCGACCGCATCTCGTCCCTCAAAGGGGAGGTGTTGGTCCTCCTGTGAGTGGGCTTCTGCCAGCCGTACATTTGCTGCTCGTCGGCACGGAGATCGGGGCGCGTAAGAGTCATGCGCAGGGTCATCTCGCGTGACGAGGCCGGCGTGTGGCTGTACTCGCCCGACGGCCTGCTGGAAATCATGACAGGGTCTGTCATTGACCTTGGCGGCCTCGCCACTAACAAAACCTTGTTGCACTCGTCGGTCTTGGGGGTCTTGGGGGATTCCGGGTCCGCCATTGATAAATCTTCAAAACTATACGTCGAAGACCTGTCATCAGCAAGAAAGGTCTGCATGCAATCGTCGTCGTTATTGCGAGTGCCCATCCGAGTCGACATTCGGGACGAGCGGCCAGCCGTTGTGGTGAGATCGGTACGCGAGGTGAGGGCCTCTGTGGATGGAAAGCCAAACTCGATCGCCTCGTCGAATTTTTGGGGTGAGGCGAGATATGCCCGGAGTTTGAGTCGTGCGTCGGGGTCCTGGTAATGCGCAGCCGGTGCATCGACTGATGGGATTTGCTCCTGAGCGGTGTTGCGTGGTGTTATGAGGGAAAGAGTCCGTGATCTCCTCGTCGACGGGAATGTAAACGGGGGAGGTGATGGGGTCGTCGTGGGTGAAGGCGTCATATTGGCCGGGTTGGCTGCTTCCTGAGTGGGCGGCCTGTGCAGCGAAACAGAAGAACGGCCAAATGGAAGCTTGTTTACGGAGACGTGGCGGCGGAATGTTGGGCGGCGGCCTTTGGAGTCCGATGGCAGCTCGTCCCGCAGGTTGGCGTGGTAATCGTCAAGGCAGAGGCGCAGGTCGAGCTCCTCATCGTCCTCGAGCCACCTGAACGAGTCGTAGATGGAGTTCCTCAACGGCCTGTCACCGGCCAGGGTATCGGGGCTGGTACGTGCCGACATGCTGCCAGCCGACTGTGGACGTTGTGGTATGGCGAGTGTCTGCGACGAGTGGTTTATATCGTTGCGGGCCTCTGCTCTGAAGCGACGTCTCTTCTTCACTACCTCATCCGCAGGGTCAAGGATGAAGCGTCTCCTCATGTGCTTGGCGATGATGACCTGCTCCTCGCTCGTGAGGTGCCTTCTCTGAATCTTTTCGGGAAGCTGAGCGTAGAAGTCTGCCGGTATCGCGTTCTGGCGACAAAAGGCATCGGGGCCGAGGCCGTTTGTGACAAAGTCGGAGACGAGTCTGGCGTGGCGCGCAAGCCTTGACTGCGGGGCTGGCGAGCGAAAGTCGCTGTTCACTGGGCAAGAACGAAGGGGGTCTGCGTGGACTGGATCCAATGTGATGTCCAGGTCCCGGGCAAAGCGCAAACGCTCGAGGGAAGAGAAGTACTGTGAGAGGAACGAATATCAGTAAGAGGTAAAAAGGACGGCTGCCTGTGACCTCTGCCGTGAGGAATATATAGATGAATATATAATATAAATAAATGCAAACACATATACATATACACGTAAATAAACCAGAGACAATACCGCCATTTGGGCGTCCAAGCGGAATGTGACCATATCTTCATGCAGGGACAACGGTTGGGCAGGAGGGGGGTGTGTGGAGGGGGGTGACATCTGCATGACGGACTGCAAAGCCAAGGAAATGACCGGGGGATGATCAGGACTTGGAACTCTTAGAACTCTCAGACCTCTTGGACACCATTCCCCCCTTCGTGACCTGGTTGATAAAGGGCGACCCCCAGAGCCCAGCAAAGCTGCGCCTTTGCGACGGATGAAGTTGGTGATGGTGGTAGTGGTGGTGGGTAGTGAGGTGTGATCAGGTTAGATGACGTTGCACTTTGCCCAGAAACCAAAGACACCTTACCCTGGCACATTGCCCATGGTTCATGACTGATGTAACCTTTTGGCAGGGGGACCTGTCAACTGACGATGGAGAGATAAGGCATTGGCAGCGCGTGGCGGAGTGGGGAATGGGAAGAGAGATGTGCACAAGTTGCAGTCGGAGGAGATCTCGGTGGAAAAGGAGGAAACCACTTGAAGAATGAAATTGATGGCGTGAGCCATCAACACCGACTTTGCACCGACAAATTATAACGTCCTTCCGGATCTGCTGGATCAAGGGCATATGGGTATGATTCGTCACATTCACGCGTCGTGATGTCGTGTCTTGACATGCCAGTGGGCTTGGATTAGGTAGCAGGCCTTGGCCAAATCTGGCAAGTAAAAAGAAAACCATATATCAACGACGTAGCGCGCTAAGTCATTTAATAAGACGCCAGTCCTTGACCTGACTGTTTTGTTCATGCGATAAAATAGAAAAAGAGTAAGGAAAAAAAATGCAATTAAAAAAAAAAGAAAAGGGGGGAATGAAGAAGACATACCTTTCGCTGAACTGTGTGCGGCAGAGCGTCAAACTCGGCCTGACTGACAGGTGCAGTGCTGTTGGACATGATGGGTAACCTCAGGGAGGATCGTCTCCTCAGCTTCTCGCTCTGATGCTGCTTCCTTCTCTGCCTCTCGGAGAAAGAGTCAAGCGATCGTCTCCCGCAGGGGTTGTCTGCGTCTGGCGTTATGCGACCTCTTAAATACTTTGCAATGTGGCTTTTGGAGGATGACGGTCGATGGCATGGATGCGGGTGTGAGTGCGAGCGCTGCTTCTGGCGCTGCTGTTCCTGGTCGGAATTTGATTCAAACAACCTGCGATGCCGGCTCAGTTGTCGTTCATGCAAAGATGACTGTTGCTGCTGCTTTTGGCCGTCAATGTCGGCAGCGTCGTGATAGGCGTTGGTGGCGTAGGCGTCGTCGGGGCCAGGGAAGGCAAAGTCGGCGCCCGCGAGCGATGCGGGGGAAAGGCGGCCTGACTGCAGGCCAGGCATTGTGGCGGCTGGCGGGTTCGGGTTCGGGGATGGCGTCGTCGATGGCGATAAGAAGGACAGGAATCCGAGGCCAAGTCTGGATATTCGTGATGGGTGGCGGCGTGTCTTGGCGGGCTCCTGGCCGGGATGATGATGGAGACTGGTGGGTTTTCGCTGCTGTGGATGCTCGTTGGGGATTGAAGGGCAGTAACAGTCAAAGAGATCAGGCTCGGACGATGGGGGAGGTGGGTGGTCAAGCTCGAGGTTTTGATCCCGTCGGATCCAAGGGCATGCGGCAGAGGGACCAGGGACAGCCGGGATCAGGAGCTGACCACCACCACCGTCATGGCTTCGCGTTTCCGAGTGCATAACTACTTAGTAAGTAGATATGTAGCTGGCCCGGCATTTCCTAGTCATAACAAGTCGACCGCTTTGCACACGCACGCACGTACATCCTGGTTAGGAGGCGGAGAGGCGAGGACGATGCAGGGAGACCAAGGACCAAGGGAGGAGGAGTGAGGGTGCTCCGTACAGGGGGCAGAATAAGACAGCAAAAAAGCGGGGAACGGTCCCTTTTAGAAATGGGCGAGAATGCGAGACGAGACGAGTCTGTAGGCAACCGCAACCTTGGGGCACTTCCTTCCTTCCGCGTGCCCGGATAAGTTTTATCCGCGGGCTCAGGGCAGGAGCTCAGGAAACGGGAAGGAGCTCAGGGAAGGATCGTTCAAGCTCCCTTCCACAACCCTGCGTTATTGTTGTTGGTTATATAGTAACTAGTATATATGTATATATATATATATATATATATATATATATATATGTATGTATATATGTATATAGTGGTACTCATATATAGTATGGTTGCATTTATACGAGTCCAGCGGCACTGCCCTTGGTTCACGAGCGTTTGTGCACCTCTACAGTATCCGCCAGTGTAGTATCCCGGCAACGCGAACGCGGGCGTGGCTGGGGCTGTGCAAAAGTTGTGGACGGACGTGTTGTAGCAATTATCTGGTCATTTATTCATGCAAAAGGGAGGCGAACCTCCTTGATTGGCTGCCCAACGAGGACGGACGTTTCAGGGGGTGGGGGATGCCGGCTCTTTCAAGCTTTTTGTTCCAGACCTTCCAGAAGCCTGGCGAGGATTTCACGGGCACTTCTCCCCCCTGCGATGGCATCATGGGAGAGAAGTTGCTTACCTATCCACTCATCGTTTTGGTCATTGTGCCCTTCCTTCCCTCATGCAGGTACTTTGCTCTCGTTGGAGCGCGCGCTTAGCCCGCGAGATGACACTCGATATGGCACGATCGTCGGACAATACTGGGCGGACAGATGCTTTACCGATCAAGTGAGCAACTGCATATATTACATTATATACACATTCCACATACACCGACCGTACATGCCTTAATATGTATCTTCAGGTGAGCCACGAATACGTCCGAGTGCGCCGCTCTATCTACATTACATAGATAGTATCTGCATAGCGATAGCGAGTATGACCGGACGGCCTTGTGGGGCTTGTCATCCATCCCAGCTCATCCTGGCCTGTCCAGTAGCTCAGCTGACGTCTTGGACGGATAACTTCCCCTTCTGCTCCCCTGGCATCGGATTGGCCAATAAAAGATTGATGCTGATGTCACAGCGTACCATCTCAGCTTATTTCGAGAATGTCGCCGAGACCAATGGGTCGGCATCTCCAGAACCCCCCACACGCTAACGAGGAGGAGTTCGTTGCGCTTATCTCGGAGATCCTGCACTTTCCCCCTCCTCTTCTTTCTACTTTCCACGATCCCCCTGTCTTGTTTACATCTATCCCCTTTCACGGACCTCTTGCTCGCCTGAAGCTGAGAGCAAGGATCTGCGCACGGTACTATCTATTATTTAATCACTTTCCAAGCAGAAAGCCACATATGACGGCTGATCGGTCCGCTCTTATCCGCTGACCGAAGTTTGCAAGTTGTGGCTTGCTGGATATAGCGTGTGCTTCAAAAAAAAAAAAGATGGCTGTGAAATCGGGAGTTGACGATAATTGATGAGCAAAAGAAAGAAAAGATGCATGGCAACCCACCCGATATAAGTCCCTGCCGTTATACTGTCAACTGTTACCTTGATGATACCTTATTCTCCGATGTTATCCGTACTTGAGTCATAACGTCGTCACCCAGCCGACAACGGCACCACCCCAGCGTCGCGACGCGCCCGTTCAGCAGAGCACACGCTGTCACACCGCATAGCATGAGATCCTCTCCCAGACACCAGTAGGCCCTGCTCTACACTCTGGATGCACTCCAGATACACACTCTACACTCTACTCTACACCCCAAGTACGCTCTCCACTCGACAAGTTGTCACCATCCTCCGATCCCCCGGTAGCGCAGCGGCAACCTCGAACTTGACTCGCACGAGCAGTGGCAAACTAATCAAACCCCTCGCTAGTCCTCTCCTGCTCTGACGCATTGGTACGACTTCGGGTCCAGAGAATCCTACGGGCGATGCACAGAGCACAGAGCACAGAGCACAGAGCGGTGAAGGTGAAGGTGGCGCAAGACGGTGTGTATCACCAACTCCTTCCAGACACTTCTAGTCCGCCGAACCCCGCCGACCGCAAATCACCGGCCAGTGGGCGTTGATCTGACGAGTACGGATACGTCTCGTGTAGGCTCTGGAACGAAGCCAGAACCTTTTGACGGCACAGGGAAGCTGGAGAGGCGGTGGCCGTTTTACCTTATCCCGCAACCGGCTCGCGCCCAAGGTGTTTCTCTCAAGACTTATCCACACTCATGGATAACTTGATGCATACAAATTTACGCGAGCAACACGTGCGCGCTCGTGTCCATGACATCAAACCCCTACAAGAGTGAATGGTCATAAATTCCACGTGCGATAAACAGCCGCATATGCCAGTTCTCGCCGTGTTATTGGCATGCTGGAGTTGATATAGGCGCAGGATGCATTCCGGCTCTATTTTAAGGTCAGTCGGACCTGCCACGTGCCACGCGTCTTTGGTTTTCTTCTTCTTTTTAAATAAAAAATTCTATTAAATTATTTTTTTTCGATCGTGTAACGAGAAGTCGAGGTGTTGCTATCCGTACTACGGTCGTTGACCCGTACCAAACCCTATTCCCTCTCACGTCCGATGAGATGTGGATATGCTTTGTAATTTTCTCTGCTTGCCGCACGTTCCCTCATCTCGACTGCCGCGGTAGAAACGGTGTGGACATGCAAACAGACCCAAGTGGGCGGGTTTCTGGCTGTTTAGCCAGCACATGGCTGGGAATTTCCACGGACTTGCGATCCGGTCTTGTTCCCTTCCTCGTTCGCTGGAAGGGGCAGTACCGTCCAGAAACCGGTGTCTTGTTTGCAGGCCATATCAGGTCAAGGATGCTGACGGCCATTGTCTGCAGAGAAAGCGACGCTTGCTGACACAAGAGGATGATGGTCGATGGACGCCTCATGCGAAGCGACGGCTTTGATCAGTTAATCACCATCTTGAGAGGGAAGGACGTTGATGGTTGGCCGTCTGGAGGAGTCTGGTTGCCCCAAAGGTCATGCGGCATTGGCGAGGTCCATCAGGGTGGCCACAAGGATACCACGTAAAAGGTTATAAAACAGATTTCCGACTATCGGCAAGATCCAAGACGGGTTGTGCGTATGGTTGTGTTGTCTGCATGCCAAGGACTATGGATTAGATGTTGGAATTAACGGAAGGGCAGAGAGAATTTTTGTCGATGCACGTGACCTTGAGTGGCCTCCCAAAGCGTCAGTATCCCGAACAAGCGACGCCCTTCCGGAACCTAACAAAACACATTGTGCTCTCTTGTCCTTGTGGTCCAGTGCCGCTGCCGCGATGGATATCGACGACATTCTTCACTCGGTTGACCCGAAAACCTCGTCAATACCGTTCGAGATACGCGACCTCCAAGCTCTCACGCGAGCCTGGGTGGCGGAGAGATCAGCCCCCGAACTTCTAGAGTTTGTACATGGCCGCCCTCGCCCGCCTCCAGCCCAGCACAGGCAAGGGCCTGGTGGGACTTTGGCAGCCCAACAGGCTTGCTGACCCGTGATCGACGCAAAGTTGGCCTCCTGGTGGGCTGTTTGAGCGTGTCAATGAGCGCATAAAGAGGCAAATCGAGCGCGTTGAGGACATGACGGGAGACATGGACCCCAAGACAAACTTTGCCCTCATCGTGATCCAGACCGAGCTCGAGCGGTACAAGTTTCTTGTGCGGAGCTACTTGCGGACACGGATATCAAAGGCAAGAAAGACCAACCTTGGCGGCGTGTTTTGTGTGTGTGGTATTTCAACGCGGGCATCACTAATATTTTCTTTCCTCTTTTGCCGGGACCGACAGATTGATAAACACACGCTACACTACCTATCGAATGATGGGCTTCGCACACGGCTGTCCGAGATGGAACTTGCGTACGCAACGCGCCACCAGGCCATGATCCACAACCATTACCTGTCGTCGTTCCTTGGGTCGTTTCCGCCGCAGCTGCAGAATCTCAACGACAATGTTGGCAACCTGGTTATGATTGAATCTCCGGATCTCGACACGGCCGTCTTCATACGGCTGCTGCGTGACGCGGTGGTTGATGGCAAGGGCACGGATTCCGATGGGAGGATAAATGCGGCATATGGCGATGTTTTGATACTACGGTGGTCGAGTGCAAAGATCTTGATCGAGTCAGGGGACGCCGAGTTGGTGTAGGACTGATGGCTGACTTGGAATCAATCATTTGTATTTGAATCATGCACAACCGAATTTAAGATACGCGAAGACGTCATTTTTAAACGAGCACAGGGAACTCTACTACTTCCTCTTCACACCTTTGGACCAGCCAAAGTTGCAATGAAAAAGTGCCCAAATGGGTTCGCGTCGTCCGGAGGCAGTGTAGGACCAGAGACACAGTGCCGGGACTGGTAGGCAAGCCCAGAGCAGTCGCCGGCGGATGCTAAAAATAAGAATAATCACGATTGGATCCTTAGATCCATATCAGAGATTAAACTGATAAGAACAGATACTACACTTGATCTAAGCCAAAAGGCAGAGAAGCGTGAAGAAAGGAAGAAGAAAAGGGTAAAAGGTGGGAGGCCTGGACCGTCTTTTATGTCCTGGGGCGGGCGGTGAGGCGGGCGACTGATCTGTGCATGGCAGAATCCTGTCCAATCAAAAAGCGAACCTGATCGAAGCCTTCCATTTTATTGATTGGCCCTATTTTTTTGATTGGCCAGACTTGTCAAGTGACTCACTCGCCAAGTGGGGCCATAATCTCTCATTCAAATCACGTGCATAGCCCGAGCATATAGCTTACTAATGAGCGATAGGAAACGTCCTGAACAAGATGACGCAATAAACTGTGCTGCCCCTTCACATCAAACCAAGCCACAATGGATGGCGACATCCCTCGTGCATTTGCCAGAGCTTTTCGGAAGTCATCCGTCTATGAGACCTTGGTTGGCGTAATATTGAGGCTTAGACGTCAAAAAAATAATAGCCCTACCCGGAGGACTATTTTTTTTACTGAAAGGCCAAATAACGGCTTCGATGCGACTACGGTTCGGCCCGGACAAGTCTTGACACAATACATCACACGACCTGAAGAATCAATCGGCTTGTTATCGGATGTTGGTGGGGCAAAGTGCAATGCAGGCACTTGTGTTGCGACCACCATTAGGGTCGCGTGCTGGTGCAGAATGTCCGAGGCAAAACCTGTTGGCAGGTTTTCAGACCCTACGTGGCTATTACGTTGGTAACATCTGCAATCGTTTTCTTCGTCCGCTTATCTTTGTGGATACTCGGTCACTCTACTCGAATCTATCATAGTACCACAGTGTCCCCGCGGGGATCGGAAATTCATCGAGTCTGGTACGTTTTTCTCTGCCCGCGAACGCCAACGACTGTCTTGGGCAAGGCCTCTCCGCCGCCGGCCGAGTGTCGCAGTTCAGACCTGCCCCATCTGACCGTGTTACGTCGCTGCATAGATACATGGACGGGTCGGCCGTGCGACGATCCGGAGACGAGCTATCCAAACCTCCTGCATATCAGAAGCGACTTCCGGCTCACCGGTCTGTCGATATACTGACTGGCAGGACTCCCCACATCGATCTGCTTGGCACCTCCACGTTATCGTGATACACACAACTCTTCCCCGCTCACAAAAAAGAGAAGCGGACGGCGGGAAAGCGGGCGGGCGGTGTCCTGTCTGCTAATAAACAAACGCTCGCTGGTTTAACTGCGACGGCGGCCCTCCCCCACCCTTTCCTGAGGGGGTCGATTTGCAAGTAATTTTGTGGAGGCCTGGCATAGCAGTCTCGAGTCTCGGAAGGGCTCGGAAGTGGTGGAGAGGCGGGGTCCTCATTCATTCATTCATTCATTCATTCATCCATTGATCGGTCGGGGGAATCAACGTCAGGGGGGCCATCGCTGCACACCGGTCTGGGTCCACAGCAGCCTGGGCACCTGACTTGGCTTGTTCTTATTACGAGGCGTTGTTGTGACCCGCTTTGCAAGGCAAGGGGGCCCCCTCGGAGCAGCATTTCTCGGCAAAACGTGATTTGACCGGTGAGACCAAGTCAAAGAGGGCGCATGGCTCTACGGCGGGCCTGCCTTTGCAACTTCCAGCATGGTACAGTGTTCCCACGCGCGACAGTGACAACGTCCTGTCTGACCTGACTGGCGAGTTGACTTTTTTTGCGTGGTGCCGAGTTCGCAGAGCTACCATTTCCCGAAGCGACGCCGGCTCGCCCCAGTTGGCCTGCGGCAGCATCCGTGCCGAGATGTCTCCGCACTCGAAATGTCGTTTTATACCGGTGGGGCAGCCGTCCTTCCTGGGCCTGCTGCTCTCGAAGCCTCTCCCGCCGGCTTTGTCAGTTTCCCGCCCGAAGAACAGGCTTTTCTGAACGAGCTTGCCGTCGCCTGTGGGGATTTCGGGTTCGAGTTCCAAGTTCTTGGCGCACAATTCGGCATTAATAGTGGGAACGGCAGCGGCAGCAGCAGTGCCATATCGTTTCCTCGTGCCGTTGGCCCACAGACACAAATACAAACACAAACACAGGCACAGGCACAGGCACAGACACAGACACAAACACCATCTCAACTCCACAAGAGGCGGCGAAGTGCAATCGCCACAGACGCCGTCGCCGACGCCGACGCTCAAGCCGACCACCCGATGCACCACCTGTTTGGATCGCAGCCTTCGTGGCAGTCGGAGAAGCTGCCGGCATGCCAGTCGGCAGACGCATATGACGATGGCCTGGGCTGCCTTGACGAGTTCGACAGAACCTCATGTCTGCCGGCGAGCACAATCGAAAGCTGGAGGCAGTTCTGCTCCAGATATCCCACAGTGTGGGGTGGGGGGCACCACGGCACCCATCCCGTCGGTCCTTTGCCAGAAGGCGAGGGTACTCATCTGCTGACGAGGCATCATCCGCCCCTGCTCCACACGTCACAGTATGGATACCATGATCAGCCCCCCCCGGAGGCTGACGATGATGATGGGCCGGTCGACGCGAACCACCTCTTTCCCCGCACGATATCGCATCCTCCTCGGCCCATGGCCATGATCGCGAGCCCGCCCAGACCATTGTATGCAGGCGACGACGACTGCATCTCGCGACCACCGCACGCACCTGACCTCGCCGAGCCCGCCTATATCGTGCCCATCCACGCGCAGCCTCCGACGGAGAACCTGCGGGCCCTGGCGGCGGGCCAGCACCACCCGGTAGGAGCATCTGATGCACCCCCCCTCTACGCCCTGCCGCCAATCCCACATCAGCAAGACGCTCCGGCTGCGAAGCCAATTGGGGTCCCTCGACTACTTGACCAAGCACTCATCCAGGGTGCCGCCCCGTCGGATGCCCGGACAGCTCACCCGTATTACCCTACATTCGCAGTGACTGCTCCGGACTCCGCCGCTTTCTCCGTCCCGGCGACGGCCGGCCTGGAATCGGTAGATCCAACTCCAATCGCACCAGCAGCCGACACGCCACCCCTCCACCACTCGGAACTGTGGGAGCCCGCGCCTGGTCCTCGTGACACAAGCTTGGCTCTTTGTCTTTTGACCCGCGGGACGCAGGCCACCACCAAGCCCAAATACACGCAGCTGCGGCGTGGGCCCTTTAAGGATACTGCGTCCAGGCAAAAGACTGCACAGACACGAAAGATGGGCTCATGCATCAGATGCAAGATGCAGCGAATCCGGGTAGGTTGGGCCAGTTGATGGATGGATGGATGCGGTCGTGGCTGACAGTTGAAACGAACCATTGATGTCGTTAGTGCGAGTTCGATCCCAACACCGACGGCCCCTGCCTCACATGCCTCAAGGTCTCCAGCGGCAAGATCTGGCGCCTCCCGTGTCTCCGGTACAAGGTAACGGACATCAAACTCAACAAGCCGGGCCAAGTGCCAGGGTTCGAGTGGACGCAGCGGTGGAGCGGCAACAGCACCAACGCCGCCGACAACATCTCGAAATGGGCATCGTCCGAAACAAGACTGATCCAGGTGTCGGACGGCAATCTGAAGCGGCCGCTGCAGCTCTGCGTGCGCCGGTTCGTGCCGCAGCCGGGGGACAAACTGGCGCGGACATGGGTCTGGAACGGCATCCGCAAGTCGGTCAGCGTCCCGCCCTACGCGGTCATCAACCTTGAATCGATCGAGGACGGCTACGTTGGCTTCATCGAGACGGGCATCATTGACTGCATAAACTCGGTCGTGGGGAGCGGCGCCGGCCTGCTGGGACAGACGTATGCCAAGGCGTACAAGTTTGCACGGGACCCGAGCACGCGCGAGGACGAGCGCGAGCTTTTGATGCTGGCGCTGCGGCTGTGGGTTGCGGTCCGCCTCGGGAGCCGGTCGACGGTCATTGTCGGGGACGACACGCTCGGCATGCCTCACGATATCCTGGACGAGACGAGCCCGATCGGCGGAGCCATACCGGTGCCGCCCGTAATGGGGGCGCAGCTGGACATGGTGCTGAACCAGCACCTGGTGCAGAGGCTGCGGAAGGACCTGCTCGCCCGGCTGCAGAGGCTGTCGCAGGCAGCCCAGACGCGGAACTGGATGGTCACGTACCTGATCTTCTTCATCTTGTTGCACAACGCGTCGCTGTTGACGCGCCACGACGAGTCGTACGCACAGAAACACGGGATGCGCGTAAGCAGCGTTGGGAAACTGGCATCATGCACCCAGGATGCTAATGAGAGTCAACAGAAGCGCTGGGCGCGAGAGGAAACAGTGAGAGAGTATCACCTGGGTATATACACACGACACGTTTCTTTTTTCTTTCTTTTTTTCTTTCTTTCTTTCTTTTTCCAGGCTAACGAGATTGTGTTGCCAGGCGCAAACATCCTCCTCGCCTACTTCCACTACTGCAACAAGGGCATCTATCCGTTCTCTACGCAGTGCAAGGACGAAGAGCTCAAGATGCTCGCCCAGCTTAATGACGAGATGCTCGATTTTGTACGGTATACGAGGGTGGAGGCAGAGCGGCATGGTGAGTCTTGTCATCAGATGCAACCACTAACCACCAACGGATGCTGACGATGGGGTGGCAGCGGACGAATGGGCCGAGGTCAGGCACTCGGGCAACTATTCACATGATTTATTCTTTTTGAGCCAGATGTTTGAGCTGCAGTGGAGGCCGGCATCGACTACGGTGTAGTGTGTGGGGGGGGTACAAGAAAAGCAATGGAGGACGAGTTACAATGTAGGATGAGCATTTGGGTTTATCTATGTGATTTTATAAGGCGTGAATGTAAAATGGCGTGTTTGGGAAGCAGGCCAAACAAAGGTGGTGGATGTGTGAGAGCAGATGTAGATGCCTTGCACCTTGCACCCAGCCAACAATGGCGAACAGAGGGGGAATCGTATGAGACGTTGTATGAGACGATTGGAGGAGTCGGTTATTTGCTGGAATCTGATAGGACTGTGAAGGTGGAGGAAAGCTGCAATAATATGCTGCACTGCGCGCATAGTTGGCCGGTAATGCAGCCCATTATAGTGCGAGGGAGCCATCCCTGGAGAGGGGGCAAGGTGCCCAATCCGCAGGATAAAGGGTTGAGGATGGGTTCTCCTGCATGCCATGTACCACGTACCACCTTGCCTGCGAAGATGATCAAATTTTGTAGTGAGTTCCTGGGGCCTCAACACGATCACCAGATTCCAGAAGATTGACGGTCCATCAAGACATGTAGCGATTAGGTAAACCCCCATAAGTACCTACCTTGGACCTAATATATGCTACTAACGAGATATCCACCGGGTGCCGCGCTTCCGTCAGGTCCGTGGAAAGAGAGTTACATCATCTCGCCTGCGCAAGGAGACCAACGATTGATTTACACATTGATCACTCATTTTCGCCCACACAAATCAACAACAACCTCAGCTCTCGCGCGCCTGCATAACGGGATACCCTCATATCACCATGGCGGACCACGAGGTTGACTTTGGCCCGGAAATCAAGCGGCTGGAGGAGCTGTTCACCGTGGATGCGGCCAGGCTCAAAAAGATCACGAACCACTTTGTCCATGAGCTGGCAAAAGGTATGAATGAATGAACACATAAACGAACGTATGGACGGACGGACGGACGGACGAATAAATAAATGAATAGATGAAGCTCCCTCCCTCCCGTTGGCCTCTTGCTCATCAGTCCTGCCTCATAGGTCTTAGTGTCGAGGGAGGCAATATTGTGAGCTTGTCCAACTCGATTCCTCCCCGGAGGCGGGACCTGTCGCTCCGAACCACGTACTTACCATGAGCCTTCTCTCTCTCTCTCGGCAGCCCATGAACCCGACCTGGGTGATGGGAATGCCTACGGGCCATGAGACGGGCTGCCATCTGGCGCTCGACATGGGCGGCACCAACGTCCGCGTGTGCGAGATTACCCTCGCCGACGAGCCGTCGCAGTTCACGATTGTGCAGAAAAAGTACCGCATGCCCGTCGAGCTCAAGACGGGCGACGCCGACGCCATGTGGAGCTACATGGCCGACTGCTGCAAGCAGTTTGTCGATGAGTATCACCCGCATCTGTGTGAAACCGTGGCTGGCGGCGCCCTGCCGCACCAGAAGCTTTCCCTGGGCTTTACGTTTTCGTACCCGGCCACACAGAACCATATCGACGAGGGCATACTGCAGCGCTGGACCAAGGGCTTCGATATTGACGGCGTCGAGGGGAAGGACGTGGTGCCCCTGTTTGAGGCGGCCCTTGTCAGAAAGGTACGCTTGTTATTATGACTTGTTATTATTGTTATTATGACTTGTTATTATTGTTTATGACCTTGCTATTATTCATCATCACTTATCTCAATGTAGGGTGTGCCCATCCGCATATCGGGCCTGCTCAACGACACCACCGGCACGCTCATCGCGTCGGCCTACAAGGACCCCAAGATACGGGTCGGCTGCATTTTCGGCACCGGCTGCAATGCTGCTTACATGGAGGACTGCGGCTCCATCCCCAAGCTTGCGCATCTGAATCTTCCCGCCGATGCGCTCATGGCCATCAACTGCGAGTGGGGCGCCTTCGACAACGAGCGTGTCGTCCTCCCCACCACGCCCTACGACGTCCAGATCGACTCGGAGTCTCCGCGCCCGGGCCAGCAGGCCTTTGAGAAGATGTGCGCCGGCCTGTACCTGGGCGAGATCTTCCGGCTTGTCATGGTGGATCTCTATGAGCGCGCCGGCGTGTTTGCCGGCCAGGACATTGCGGAGCTGCGCAAGCCGTACTCGCTCGACTCGTCGTTTCTTTCCGAAATCGAATCGTAGGCGTTCAGACCTCTCTCTCTCCCTTTCTCTTCTCCCTCCCTCCCTCTCTCTCTCACACACTCTCTCCCCCCCCCTCTCCTTTTGCTTGCTTGCTTGTCTCTTTGTGGAGACGACAACAAATCTTTTGGATGACTGGTAACATGTTGCATGCAAAATCAATGCAGAGACAGCACGTCGGACCTCGCCGATACGGCCTCACTCTGCCTCGCCCATCTCAGGCTCAAGCCGTCGCGCCCCGAACTGGGCCTGATCCGCCGAACAGCCCAACTCATTGGCACGCGTGCGGCCCGTCTCTCGCACTGCGGCGTCGCGGCCGTGGCCAAGAAGAAGGGCTACGAGTCGTTCCATGTGGGTGCCGACGGCAGCGTGTTTGGCAAATACCCACACTTCAAGGCGCGCGGCGCCCAGGCGCTGCGCGAAATTCTTGACTGGCCGGCAAAGACGGACCCTGGCCAGGAGGACCCCATCGAGGTTCTGCCGGCCGAGGACGGGAGCGGTGTCGGCGCGGCGCTGGTGGCGGCGCTGACGTTGAAGCGGGCGAGAGAGGGGTTGATGGCGGGCATCCTGCACCCCGAGAACTTTAATTTCTAGCAAGGGACAGATAAATAAAGTCTTTCTTTCAAAAGACCAGTTGAAACTGTATGAATGTCTGTCTCCCTCAACACCGACAGATGGCTCCTTTATCTGCGCACGTTTTACACATTTACCCCATCCACGAGCATATGGGGAGCTTGTACTCTTGTGCCAGTTAGTAAATATATATATATAAATATTGAAAGACGGGAACTCACTGTCCAAGGTCCAGTACCGGCGCCGGACACCCTCCCACTCGCCCTGCCCTTCGGCGCGCAGCCTGGCCGTATCCACGTCAATGTCGATCCACTCAACGTCCATGCCGGCCTCGGCGAGATGAGCCTCGGCCACGAGAGCATAGACGTCGTAGCAGATGCCCCGGTCGGCTCCGCAGCCGTTGAAGTAGCTGAAGCGCCCCTCGCCGTCCAGCAGCCCGGGGAGGAGCTCGGTAAAGAAGTGTCTCAGCTGGCTGTAGTCCTCGCCAAAGGTGTCAAAGTACACGGCGTCGTATAGCTCGCCCTGCTCGAGCAGGCGCGGCACCACGTCCTGCCAGCGGCCGGGGTGGACTTTGAAGGCGCCGTCCGAGGGGCCGCTGGCCTCCCAGGCGGCCCTGCTGAAGCCGTTGATGGCGTTGTCGGCGTCGAGGCGCGCGAGGACGGCAGGGTGCGCCTCGATGATGTGGTGGCGCGACGGCGAGGTGGCGGCCAGGAGCCCGTCGATGATGCCCATGCCGAAGCCGATGTTGAGGATGCGCTTGCCCCGCGAAGGAGGCGGGACGAGGGCGGCGACGGTGCGTTCCATGATGGGCGTTTCCCACGCCATCATGACGCCGTTGAGGTCGCCGTCCAGGAGCTTGTCGTTGGAAAAAACAAGGCCCGAGCCGAGGTAGCGCTCGCTGGTGACGGCCACGTCGTCCAAGGGCCCGGTGGCCTTGGCGGCTGTGGGTGTTGCGGCTTGCCCGTCGTCGTCGTCGTCGTCGTCATTGTCTGCCTTGTCATGGACCTGTTTCATCTCCATCTCTCCGGCGGCCGCCTCGGATACCTGCGCATCGTCATCGTCACCATCCATGCCCTCGTCTCCGGATGACAGCTTCTCGTAGCCACCCAGCAGGCCAAAGAGCAGCTCGGCACGCACGCCAGCCTGGACGCAGAGGTCGTAGAGCGGCTTGCGCCCGAGCCGCCACGCCAAGCACCCGGGCGTCTCGCCGCGGGCATCAACGTCGTTCCAGATGGCCCCGGAGATGAAGAGCTCGCGCATGACCTCCTCGGCCTCTTCGAGCTTGAGGGCTTCCCCGGGGTCCTCGTCCTCGTCCTCGTCCTCGTCCTCATCCTCTTTGGCACTCGTCCGGCTCGAGTCTGTTGTCTGGGTGCTGTTGGGAGGCTTGGCGGAGGCGTCGCCGGTGGGTTTCCGCTTGTTCTTGGTTGGCGCGGGCCCGCACCCGCGGATCACGGCGTGCAGGGGCGTCTCGCCCGTCTTGGGATCTTGTGCGCTGGCGCGGCCGGGCTCGCGAAGCAGCGGTTTGATCTCGGACAGGGAGCGCGACCAGGCGGCCAGGAGGATCGGGCGTGTGGGGTCGGTGGTTTCGGCGGAGATGTGCGCTTCGAGGGAGTCGTCAATCAAGTCGACGGCCATGGTGGGCTTGAAAGCCTTTGTGTGTGTTTGTATGAGGTTTTTTCAGAAATATCGAATCCTTCACCGGTGACAAGGTGAGCTACGACCCCACCATCTCACCTTGTTTAACCACGTGTAAACTCAATATAAGAAAGAAGCAATCAAGTATCCATCAAAGTTTTCTGCTCAAATTCTAATAACTTCTTGTGCGAGTATCACGGGGTTTAAAAGACTGCTTGTGTAGACCTCGTCGGATGTATTCGGCTGGATAAATATTTTAATCAATAATAACTTGATTGCTTGCATGATGAACCTGCGGAGGCGAGCATCCAATCAACTTGGTCATCCTCCAAGGACATAGCACGGCGGCAGAGTCGCTAATTTTCCGTCCATCTCCCCATCGCTGTTCTCCTAATCATGGCCTAATATACTCCAGTATTAGTATTTACAAATCATAAAAGTGCAGATATGCGGTGAGGCGTCCAGCTTTGGCACCAATCATAGTCCTAATAATAGTGATGAAGATAAATAACGATATCGATAAGATCAACAAGTCGACCTTCGTCGGTCACGTGCAGCAGCTGGCGCCAGCTGCTAGCAATGTATCAATATCCATATTGTCCAAGTAGATATCGTAAGTAAATTTATTTTAGAAAAAAGAAGAATTATATAAGAGAAGAGAAATAGAATGAGGTAAGGGGCGGGATTCTACAACCCCGCTCAGTAATAATAAAGCCAATAATTCAAAAGGGCCATCCAACGCTCTTGCTTCAGGAGTGTCTCGATGCTCGCTGGTGACAAGAGCCAAGGACGGCCGACTTCTGGCTATAACCATCTATCGAAGGTTTCACTCTGACAATCATCAGCGAATGCTTCCATCAATCGGGCAACATAGCTTCCTTGTACCTGGACGAGTCGCTCGGCAGATCATATTCCATCTCCATCTCCATCTCCCTGTCTCGCTTTGCACCAGGCAAAGAGGAAGCCGACCGGCGGCCATGCTATGACAATCGTCGGCATGGTCCTTTGAGTGCCACTGAATGGATGATCCTCAGCAGACTCAAACTCAGCAGCTCCCGAGCGGAATCCACCATGATCTCGCCTCACCAAGACGGAAACCAACATCACGTCGCCGCATCGCACTCGCTCAGATTCAAGGAAGACTCGCTCGTCCACGCAAGTAGCTTCAGCATGCGCGAGGCCACCCTGATCGACGAACCGAAGCGTCGTCTCATCGATCGCTTCATCGACAGCTTCCGCCGCGACCCGGGCTCCAGCGGCCTCGAGGACTTTGCCATCTCCCGCACCCATCGCCAGTCGTCCCAGCAGTACCGCCGCAGCAACGAGACCGTCGCCGTCCCCGGCGGCGGCGATGCCAACGGACGGACCAGCCGCCGCAGCCACCGCCACCGCCATCGCCACCGCTACCGCTACGATGCCGACGACCACCACGGCGGCACCACGCACTACTACGACCTGCAGCTTGCCAACCTGCAGACGTCGCACACGGCCCTGGCGCGCAAACTCAAGGGGAGGCACCTGCAGATGATCGCTATCGGCGGATCCATAGGCACCGGCCTCTTTGTGGCATCCGGGAGGGCGCTCGAGGCCGGCGGCCCGGGGTCCGTGCTGATTGCGTTTCTGATCGTCGGCACCATGCTGTACTGCACGTGCCAGGCGCTCGGCGAGCTGGCCGTCATGTTCCCGGTCGCCGGCTCGTTCTCGTCCTGGGCGACGCGGTTCCTTGATCCGTCGTGGGGGTTTGCTATAGGCTGGAAGTGAGTTGAGCGAGCTTGCCCACCACCACTCACCACTGCCAACCGCCGTCTCCGTCTTCAAGGCGTGCATGTTTGGCGGCCCGACGCTGACCTGACGTGCCCTTGGTGTGTGCCTCTGGCCTGCCTGGCTGGGCGGTTGCAGTTATGCCTTGCAATGGCTGATAATATTGCCCCTCGAGATCATCGCCGCGTCGCTCACGATGCAATACTGGAACTACAGCTACAAGAACGCCATCTTTGTGTCTGTTTTCCTCTTTGCCATCCTCGCAATCAACATGTGCGGCGTCCAGGGCTACGGCGAGGCCGAGTTCCTCTTTTCGATTATAAAAATCACAGCCGTCGTTGGCTTCATGCAAGTTCCATCATCCACCCATCCATGGCTCTTGTTGTCTTTTAGGGGGGAGGGGGACAAGTCAAGGCCCGCTGACGCGTGTTGTTCTCGCCAAGTCTTCTCGGCATCGTGCTCAACATCGGCGGCACACCCACCGAGGGGTACATTGGCGGCAGGTACTGGCAGGACCCCGGGGCGTTCCACAACGGCTTCAAGGGCCTCTGCAGCGTCTTTGTCACGGCCGCCTTTGCCTTTTCCGGCACCGAGCTGATCGGTCTCGCAGCCGCCGAGACGGAGAAGCCGCGCAAGTCCCTCCCGACGGCCATCAAACAAGTCTTTTGGCGCATCATGCTGTTCTACATTGTCTCCCTCAGCCTCGTCGGCCTTTTGGTGCCCTACAACGAAACCCGCCTCCTCGACGGCAGCTCGAGCGTCGACGCAAAGGCGTCGCCGTTTGTCATAGCCATCGAAAAGGCCGGCATCGAGGTGCTCCCGTCCATCATGAACGTGGTCATTCTCATCGCCGTCCTCAGCGTCGGCAACTCGGCCGTCTTTGGCTCCTCGCGCACCCTCGCCGCGCTCGCCGACCTGAGCCAGGGCCCCAGGATCCTGTCGTACATTGATCGCAAGGGACGACCCCTCGTTGCCATAGCATGCTCCGCCGTCGTCGGCCTCCTTGCCTACCTCGCCGACCACAAGGACCAGGCCCTCATCCTCGACTGGCTCGCTGCCCTGTCGGGGCTCTCGTCGGCCTTCACCTGGGGCTCCATCTGCCTGTGCCACATCCGCTTCCGCCGCGCCTGGGCCGTCAAGGGCCGCCGACTCCAAGAGATCCCATTCCGCTCCCAGGTAGGCGTGGTGGGCTCGTGGGTCGGCTTCGTTCTCAACGTGCTGGTGCTGGCGGCCCAGTTTTGGGTGGCGGCCTGGCCCATCGACAAGGGCTTGTCGGCCCCGACGGCCCGCGCCCAGTACTTTTTCCTCAAGTACATGGGCGTGCCCATCGTCGTGTCGTTTTACCTTTTCCACAAGCTGTGGTGGCGGACCGGCTTTGTCGCCGTTGACGACATGGACGTCGATACCGGGAGGCGGGATTTCAACCTGCCGCTGCTGGTCGCGCTGGAATCTGGGGAGAGACGGTCGTGGCCGACGTGGAAGAGGATCTACAAGTTTCTGTGTTGAGGGGCGTGTGTGTGTGTGTGTGACGCGTTATATGTATGGATTGTGCTGTCTCCATCGCCAATGGCAATGACGAAGGCCCCGTTGCCAGCATGGATAAGATGGATAGGATTAAAAGAGGAAAAAAAACAACAACAACAACATTGGGGTGCGGCGTACGACAGGCAACGTAACGAACGGCCACGCTCGGTTAACGAGCCTCTGCTTAGATATATATACGTTTTTACGCAACGTTCACGCAGGCTGGGCGAGTTATCGGCATCAGTGCAGTAAGCCCCATCTCTTCACTCAAGAGAGTAACGAGGCTGCCTCGTTCTGTCTGTACAAGAGTCTCCAGTCAAGCCGCCCTCCCCTCCTCACCCTCTCACTCTTGGGGGTTCGACATCACCGCCCTTTGCGAACAACGCTTGCACGACATTGCTTAGATGTGCGTGCGGCAGCTTTCGCTGACGGTCAGGAGCGTGCCTGCATACAAAGTAATAGTAATAGAAAAAAACAACCAAAAAGAAACAGAGAAAGTAGAACAAAAACAAGCCTTGACTAGGGTATGTAAACCTCCCCACCGACGTTGCGCGCAAAAATAAAAAATAAATAAAAACCAAAACCAAAACCAAAACCAAATACCACTTTATCCGAGCGAGGGAAAATTGGCAGAAAAGAAAAAAAAAAAAAAAAAAAAAAGCGGACACGTAGCGGCGGACAAGTCCCCAAAAAGCAGCAGCAACCACGTTCGTTTGCCGGATGCACCATCATGTGTTCGCTTTCCTTCATCGTGGTTCGTCAGTCGTCAGAGGAGAGGGTGCTGGTCTCTAAAAGTCCCACGAGAACGACGACGAGGAAGACTTGGCCGTCGACGCGTTGAGTTTCTTTCCTGGAGCGGCCTTTGGCGGCGAGCTCGACTCTTGGCCGTACAGCCAGCCTCGATCGGTGCCCTTGCGGCCGCCCATGCCGTCGCCGGCAATATTGATGCCACGGTCGTCACCGCCCTTGTCGGCGGCGGCAACTACGCGCTTAACAGGTGCGTTCTCCTTGGCGGCGGCGGCTACGGGGGACTCATCGCCAATGTCAAAGTGCGAGCCAAAGTTGCGGTGCTGGGCCAGATCGGTGCCCTTGCGGGCCCCCAGACCGGCGCGCGTGTGGCTGGTGTCCTCTTGGTCCTCTTGGCTGTCGTTCATCCAGCTCTTGTCCCTGCCCTTGCGCCCGCCCATGCCGTCGCCGGCGATGGTGATCTTCTCAAGCGGGGCCGGCTCGTTGGAGAACATCCAACTGCGGTCAGTACCCTTGCGGCCACCCATGCCGTCTCCCGCAATGTTGATGCCGTTCTCGTTTTTGCTGTTGTTGTTGCCGCCACCAGCACCAGCACCAGCCGCACGCTTGGGCGGGGCAGGAGACTCGTCGGTAATGTCGAAATGCGGAGCAAAGTTTTGTTGGCGGCCCTTGAGATTGGTGATGTTGCTGAGGGTGCGAGGGTTGGGGGGCTCGGCGGCAGCGCCTTCGGCACCAATGCTGCCGTCGCCGTGGGCCGGGCCGCGCGACTTTGCGGCCTGGGCGCGAGGCGTCGCGTTCGGGCCGCCATCCTGCATCTCAAAGTGGACGTCGACGTCGGGGCGGGGCTTGGGAGGGGCGTGGGCGCGCGGGTTGGGCGTCTCCTGGATCTGGTCGTTCTCCATGTCCCAGTGGCGATCCTGGTGGCGGTAGGCCCTCGACAGCTGCGGCTTGGCAGGCGTGACAAAGTCGTCAAAGGACCAGGTGCTGTTATTCTTGGTCTTGGGCTGCTTGTCGAGCGGCACGCCGGGCTTGGGCGTGTCGGCGGGATCGGAGCCGTCGATAAAGTCAAAGTGCTCGTACTTGGACGGGTTGGGGCGGTACGCGAAGCGCCGAGGCTTGGCCGCGTCTGAATCCTCGTCCGTCTCGACGTGCTCGACGCCGTCAAAGAGGCGGCTGGGCGCAAAGTTCTTGCTGGACCCGGCCTTGGGCGCGATGGCGTTTCCAAGGGAGCCGGGCCTGCCGCGTCCCGCCGAGGGCGAGGGGGGGTCTTGGCCCTCGTCGGCATCGTCGTCGCCCAGAATCTCCTGGAAGGAGCGCTGCTTCGGCCGCTGGCCGCCGTAGGGGGAGATGACGGCCGGCGGCTGCTCGTCAGGCACGTCGCCTATAATGTCGGCGAAGGAGCGTTGGGCCGGGCGTGTGCCGGCGTACGGCGAGACGACCGGGTTGGACGCCTTTTCCATCTCGTCGCGGGGGCCAAAGAGGACCAGCGACGCGTGGGGGTCGTTGTGAACGAAGCCCCCGCTGTCGCTCTTGGCGCTGGTCCCATTTGCCGGAGGCGGCGCCACCTTGCGCAGGCACGCCGTGATGGTTGAGAGCTGCTCCTTGCTCTCACGGATCGGCCAGTTGCGGCCAGTCTTGCCGATGACGTCGAGCTGCTTGAGGAGGGCGCCCTGGTCCCACGTCAGCCGGATCTGGCTGATCTTGTCGTCCTCAAAGACAACCATGTGCATCTGGAGACGGGTCAAAAGGTTAACCAAACGGCCACGTGGCCTTGTGTGGGTGGGGGGTGGCGTACGACGGGGAAGGAAACGGTGCGGTCCGAGAGGAAGGTCTCGTCCATGCCCGGCAGATAGGCGGCGCCGCTAAGCACAAACTCAATCTCGGTCTCGACCTCGGCAGCGATGGCGCCATTGCCTTCGATGGAGCAAAGGATGTCCTCCTTCTTCTTTTTGATGACGGGCCGCAGACTGGTCAAGTGTTTCAGCATCTCGTCGGCGCCCACGAACGAGGTGCCCGTGGTGACATAGTAGAGGCTGGCCGTGGGAGTGAGCACGGCCGCGCTCGGCGAGGCGAGGAACTGCTTGTACGTCGCTGTCGCGGACATTTTGGATGGGATCCGGTTGCGCGACGCTCTGGGTCTTTCTTGGCGGACCTCTGCGTTGTCTTGTTTTCGTTGTCGTTGTTGTTGCTGATGTTGTTGTCGTTGTCGTTGTTGTTGTCGTTGTCGTTGTTGTTGTCGTTGCTGATATTGTCGAGTTTTCTCCTCTGACGCGCTCGTTCGCTCTGCGTGATTGTGTTCAGGAGCGTTGTCCTGGAAGTGTAGCGTTTGAGCGAGCGGGAGGGAGGCTTGATGCTTTTGCTTTCGAGCCTTGGGTTCTTGCTTGGCTTGCAAGGTGGTGCGAAGAGGGGCAGGAGCAAGTTGAGTGAGGGATATCACAAGATGAGGCGGGCCTAATAACTGACACCAATAAGGCTGGTAAACAAAGAAGGGGGGGAAGAGAGGGAAATTGGAACAAGAAAAAAAAAGCCTGCCCAATGTGGCTGCGTCTCTCTGCAAAGTCGACGAAAGAAGGAAGCAGGACGAGCGTGCAGCTTAAAGAAAAGAAGAGAGATGTGTGCTCGAGCCACTGTAGCAATGGATGCGTTTTGTTGTTTGTGTTTTTTGTGGGATGAGGCCAAGCAAGATATTAAGCAGGGGCAAAGGGGCTCGATCCATGACAGCAGAGAAAAATCGATTGGACCAGATAGTCTAGTAAGGTTTCTTTCTTCATCCACGTCTCTTGCTGCGATGCGACAAGACGCGCATCAGGGATATTTCCTGAAGGAACGTGGGGCGGGTGGTCTTAGTGCGGTACCTGAATCAGCCGCTCCCAGAGGCGAGTTTGAATGTACCGCGATAACACGTGATGGCTGGTTGCAAGTCCATTTATGATCCAGCACAGTACTTTATGCGCCCATCAACAAAAAGAATCCCGTCTATATACTTTTGTTACTGCATGTCGACGTTGGAATGAGGCTACCAGAGGGCTGGCTTTGCCAGATCTTGGTGGTCCTGAGCACGCCATTTGACCATGATCTTGGTTCGCGAATTATCTCATCATGCTTGTCATCGATCCTGATCATTCCTTGCCTGTTCTTGACTTGCAGGTGCTGGCATCAAGCACGTCTCGTATGAAACAGTTTACGGCCACAGGCAGTCCCAGATAACAAAATATAATCTATAAGACACGGAATCGCATTTCTCAGCATCTGAATATGAGCTGATGAAAGAAGAGAGAAAAGGTGAAGGAAGGAAAGGGCCCCGGGATCACGTGCTGATAGTCGATAAGCCCCAGATCGAGAGAAAACTCTTCTAATCCAATCATCGTTCAAACCTTTGTGCTTCTGGTGTGATTATGATCTGGCCTGTGGAAAAAGACCTCATCAGCAACTTTGCTGACGATCCAGGTATACTCTGGAGTTATATATATGCCTCTGCCAGCCGCCAGGATAAAGAGTAACCCCATGCAAGTATGAGGGACAGCCGCGGTACCAACTCGTTCCTGATTGGACAATAGTGGCCAACCCGTTGACGTTGCCTTTGTCAGATCAACGACAAACCTTGTGAAGCTCCAAACTTTGAAGCTTTCACAGACACACACCACAGACACACACACACACACACACACACATAACATACACACCAGTCCCGTTTCCATCCTCCACAAGCCTGCACTCTTCTCGCCCGAGGACGTCCGCTTTCATGATAGCAGCGGCGCCCCGCCTGCCATCATGAGGACCCGGGCCAAGGTTGCAGCCTTGCTATGGACCACCCTGGTGGCATTCCTGCCGCTCTGGGCCACGAGGGCGGCGGCAGCGCAGGACGAGCCCAACGCGAGCGTGTATACGCACCCGAACCCACCCCTCGGCCTCAGCTACTTCAAGGGCAGCGACGTTGTCATTTTCCACGACGTCGACGGCGGCATCATATACCGGTCCCCCGACGGCGGCGTGTCCTGGGGCGAGGTCACAGAAGTGCCCGAGGGCGACGCTGTCCTGCTGGTTCTGCACGAGTTTGACGAGAAGCGGGCATACATCCTCACGGCCGACGACGAGCACTGGATAACGGCAGACCGCGGCGAGACGTGGCGGTCCTTTTCGACTCGCGTCTCCACCACGGTGTTCCAGGACGACATCCTCCGGTTTCACGCCGCCGACCCGGACCGTGTCATCTTCCATGGCATGGAGTGCGAGGGCCGCTTCTGCAGCGAGCATACCATGTACACCACCGACGGCTTCGGCTCCGTCGACACGCTACGCCAGGACACGGACGGGTGCTGGTGGGCAAAGTCCTCGTCGCTGTTCACCACGGGCGACGACGCGCTCGACCGGGACCGCACCCTGTGCATCATGCGCGACGTGCGCACCGGCAGGAAGGAGCATCAGCGCCTCGTCGTGTCGGACGACTTCTTCGAGACGGCCGGCGACGACATGCAGCAGTACGAGCCCAACCTCGACACCGACAGGCCCGTCCAGGGCGTCATCAACCTCGCCGTCGTCAAAAAGTACCTGCTCGCCGCCATCATATCCGAAAACACGGACGAGATGGGGCTCTTCGTCACCGACGACACCATCAGCTGGCACCGCGCCGTCTTCCCCGCCGACGTCGACCACCCGATCCGTCACGAGGCCTACACCGTCCTCGAAAGCACAGAGTACAGCATCCAGGTCGACGTCATGTTCTCGTTCCCGCTCAACCCAATGGGCATGCTGTACACCAGCAACTCCAACGGCACATACTTCACCCGCAACGTCGCCTACACCAACCGCAACCCCGACGGCCGCGTGGATTTCGAAAAGATCAGCGGCATCCAGGGCATCTTCCTCGTCAACTCGGTCGACAACGGCGAGGCTGTCGAGGACGACCCCGGCCAGTACAAAAAGGTCGTCTCCCAGATCACGTACGACGACGGCCGGACCCTGGATCCCATCTACGCCGACGGGAAGCGCATCCACCTCCACTCCTTCACCGAGCTCGACAACGCCGGCAAGGTGTTTTCCAGCCCCGCCCCCGGCCTCGTCCTCGGAAACGGGAACACCGGTGACCGGCTGAAGCCGTACGAGGACGCCAGCCTGTACGTGTCCGATGACGCCGGCCTGACGTGGAGGCAAGCCCTCGAGGGCGCCCACAAGTACGAGTTTGGGGACCAGGGCTCCATCCTGGTGGCCATCAGGGACTCGTACAGCCCCGACGTGGCCGAGTACTCGTACTCGCTCAACCACGGCCGCGACTGGAAATCCGTCAAGCTCCCGGGCGGCCTCCGGATCAAGCCCCTGATCCTCACAACCACGCAGCAGTCGGCCGGCCTCAAATTCATCATCGTTGGGCGCGACAAGGACCGGGAATACAAGCTGGTCGCGCTCGACTTTGCCGGGCTGCACGAAAGAACCTGCGGCGATGGCGACATGGAGGACTGGCGCGCCCGCGTCGGCGACGATGGCTCGCACGTGTGCGTGATGGGCCACAAGCAGACGTACACCCGGCGCAAAAGCGAGGCCGATTGCTTCCTGAAGAAACCGTTCGCCGAGCCGGTGCCCAAGTCGGAACCCTGCGAGTGCGGAGACGTCGACTTTGAGTGCGACCACAACTTCGTCAGGGACGAGGACCGTGGCTGCAAGCCGGCCGTCGCACTCGAGGCACCCGAGGGCGCGTGCGCAAATCCCGACGACACGTTCAAGGGCCCGTCCGGGTGGAGGAAGATTCCCGGGAACCAATGCAAGGGGGGCAAGGACAAGGAGGCCAAGACCGATCGCAGCTGCAGGGACGCCGCCAAGGACCGCCCTGGCGGCCCGGCTTCCGACAAGCCCCAAAACGCCGCCAAGGTTCTCGCCTCGGGATACGACAATATGCAGAAGTTTTACCTCGAGCGAGGCGACTGGAGCCAGGCTCACGACGAGACCGTCATTGCCAGGGCCTACAGGCACACCCCGGGCGGCGGGGCGGCTCCGGACTCGACCATCTGGCGCTCGAGGGACCACGGCAAGACGTGGGACCAGATCCTCAAGGACGAGAAGATCCTCGACATTGTGCCTCACCAGTACTTCAAAGACACCGTCTTTTTCACCGTCAGGGACTCGAGGCGTGTCATCTACACCATTGACCGCGCCGAGCACTTCCACGAGTTCGAGGCGCCGCTGGAGCCCGAAGACCGGCCGCTTCACTTCCACCCCGACCGCAAGGACTGGCTGATCTGGCTGGGCCGCAAGCACGAAAAGGTCGGCGACAGTGTCGTTCGCGAGGCCTCGGTCTCGACGAGCAGAGGAGACAAGTGGGACCCACTGCTGCCCGGTTCCGTCGACAAATGCAAGTTCACCGGCCAGTCCTCGTTCAGCTTCCGCCCGGCCAAACAGGTGATATGCCTGGCCCGTGCTGCCGACTCGGACAAGAAGGACCTCGTCGGGAGCGATGACTTCTTTGTCGAGCACGAGCAGACCCTGACGCGCGATGTCAAGAACTTTGCCACGATGAACGAGTTCATCGTGGTCGCTGCCGAGGACGACGACAAGATGGGTCTCAAGGCGCTCACGAGCATCGACGGCATCGACTTCCGCGAGGCAAAGTTCCCGCTCAACTCCATCGTCTCCCACGAAAACGCCTACACAGTGCTCGACAGCTCGTCGCACGCCATCAGGCTGTTCGTGGCGACCGAGACGACCGAGGACCGCCGGTTCGGCAACATTGTCAAGAGCAACTCCAACGGCACGTCGTATGTGCGCATCGCCGAGGCGGTCAACTGCAACAACGGCTACTATGTCGACTTTGAGAAGGTGACCGGCCTCGAGGGCGTCTTGCTCATCAACGTCGTCGTCAACAAGGAAAAGATGAGCGAGCCCAAGCTGCTCCGCACCAGGATCTCGCACAACGACGGCGCCGAATGGGGCTACCTGGCCCCGCCCCAAGCCGACGTCAAGGGTGCCCCGTACGGCTGCCGCAGCGCCATGGGAGACGACAAGTGTGCGCTCCACATACACCACTACACGGAGCGCGAGGACAAGTCCAAGACGTTTTCGGCAGCCTCCGCCATCGGCGTCATGTTTGCTGTCGGCAACGTCGGTCCGGCGTTGGGGCCGCTCGAGGATGCCGACACGTTCCTCACGACCGACGGCGGCATCACGTGGAAGAACGTGGCCAAGGGACCGTGGACGTGGCAGTTTGGCGACCAGGGCTCCCTGCTCCTGCTTGTCCAGAGGTACACCAGCAGGACCAAGGCCGTGACCAAGACGCTGCTGTATTCGACGGACGAGGGCGACACGTGGAGAGAGCACGCGTTCTCGGACCGAGAGGTGCAGGTGGTTGATGTCAGCTCGCAGCGATCCGGCAGCTCGCGCAACTTTATGCTCTGGGTCAAGGACGGCGATGACATGTCGGCCATCAATGTCGACTTTGGCGGCAACTACGAGCGCGCATGCGTGAACCCGCGCATCGACGACAAGGACTACTACCTCTGGTCGCCCAAGCATCCGCTGCAGGATAACGACTGCTTTTTCGGACACGTCTCCAAGTACTACCGCAAGAAGAAGGGCAGCAGGTGCTACAACGACCAGACGCTGGACCACCTCTACCAGGTGGAGAACTGCGAGTGCACTCGGCGAGACTACGAGTGGTGAGTAATCATGTCATGTGTATATGCCGGGAATGGCCGGGACAGCTCGGGCAGATGGGGACACGGTGTTGACATGCATGCGCGGCACAGCGAATACAACTACGAGCTCGACAACTC
>JAOYNU010114433.1:0-32318 GCA_026745395.1 Tympanopsis confertula | reverse complement strand
CTCGAATGATAGCTATCATATGTTGCCCATCAGCAACGACAGGTGTATTTGCGCATCGTTCAAGGTCGTAGGCCGCGACGTATAGAGATCCTGCGGTTCTGTCAGAGTTTGGTTGGGCGAGCTGATCCATCTGGGCGATCTGATCCAGATCCATTTGCACACGACGTGGGGTTATTTCGGCATGACGGCGTGGCCGATATCGGGAGGTACGGCTTTATCTGTCACGCCTAATATCGATTCTGATAGGTTTGGCTTTTATTTTGTCATACGATACCGGTTACTGTATTCGGAAGATGATAGACATCGCTTCTTTTTAGGTTATCTATTAGGTCTCGGTCGGATATATCTGGTAAATTCCAAAGAAAAAAAATATATAATAAGAAACAGCATATGGCGTTAATAGGAGAGGTAGTCGATACGGACTTGATAGCAAGCTGGTTAGGTTGATAATGATCACTGGTGGTGGCAAGATGAGAAGTGATGGCGAGGTAATGGGAAGAAGAGTAATGAACTCTTCCCATGCCTGCTATAACTTATCCACAGAGAAACTACCAGCTTCATAATAAGAAGTGACCTAGATGACCGGCTACGTCGTCGAGATGCCGAAGTCTGCCAGATCCCAAAGGCCAAGAACCAGAATCCACGATTATGATGCTGGCTTGTTGGCGCAAGCCGTCGAGGTTCGCGATTGTCGCCCATTTTGTATAAATCAGTCATCCTGTATAAATCAGTCGACCCATGCTGCAGATAGAACCCGCCAGCGGGTGGATGAAACTAATTAAGATAAATAAAATATGTACTGTATCAACCCGGGCCGCGGCGTCCATGACCCTTCCGGGCAACACAGGCTCGCCATTCTTCATAGTTGAGCGATTAGAGGATGAGCAAGGTATGGGGGGCATCTATTTCGACGTTATTAATCGAAACACGGGCTGGAAAACGCGCCTCTGGAAGCAACGACGCCTTACCTATCTATTATCATCATCTCTTGTTTCATCCTTACTCCTCGACTGGCGAATATCATACATGGTGCATTCCAATACGAAAACTTTGATTTTCAATCTATTTATTCATTGGCTCACAAACTATAGAAGTTTTTGTCCTGGTCGAATAATATAGTCTAGAATTCCAAGGTCAAAGAAGGTCCTCAGCGACGTATGATACATCCGTCGTAAATGGGCGTGTTTTATATAATGTGTATATTTATTAATCTCTTCTAAAATAGGATTAACCTGTTATGACGAGAAAGTAGTATGCATCAGATGGATGATGGTCACATAGGCACGAATTGGTGCTCCCCAACAACCCGTCGCTACTGGTTCGTTTATCTTGTGTGTACCTACAAAGAATACGAACTATGTTTATGACAGGCCACTCGCTGGCATGCGGTTCAGGGGACAGCAGAGAACATCGAAACCCCTATCGTAGGTTGAGTTATGGTCGGCCGTTACCTTAATTCGCCCAAGATAAGGCGACGATCCGAGGATGCAGATAATACTGGCAAGGTTAGCACCACAGAATTCTCCGAAAACGGGACACGACGCTCACTTATGGGCTCCTTCCCTGGAGAGAACTCAACACAATTGACGGAACCGTGGTGGCCGGGAAGCTTGTACACCATTTTCCCAGTATCAACCGACCATACAACAACAGTCCCGTCACCCGAGCCTGTGGCAATTTTCTTGCCCAACGAGTCCCAACCCGCCCGAACCAGATTCTTCTCGAGACCTATGCTTGCCCCGTCAAATGTGCGAATATGACGTTCGGTCGGCGCAAACGGGCGGATATCCCACGTCCGTGCAGTAGAATCCATCGAGAACGAGAGCAACGATTGCGAGTCTGGCGATACACGCAAGGATGTGATCGTGTCGTTATGACCAAGCATTGAATAAACGACCGCCTTTTTCCTAACATCCCATACCCTAATATCGTTGTCGATACCCCCAGAGTAAATCTCGTTCCCAGCCTCTGATATAGCCACCGACGTGATAGGGAAATCCGTCTGAATGATATCAACGGCATACTTGGTTCGCGGATCCCAGATCCCGATAGACGAATCGTCGCTGCCACTGATGAGGATTTCGTCGCCCCTCTTACTGATATCCATGACGTTGACGACTTCCTCATGCCCCACGTACCTTCGTATTCTTGTTCCCGACTCGAGATCCCAGCTTGCAAGGTTCGTATCGGCTGATGCGGAGAATAATATGCCCGAGTCCCGTGACCATTGGAGATCGAGTACGGCACCGTGGTGCCCTGTCAGGAGCCCGTAATTTGCACAATCGCCGTATGTATTCCAGAGAACTGCAAATCCAATCATAAGCAATGTGGGGATCATGCGACTGGTTCTGAACACAGATAGGAAATGAGACTCACATATGCGTCTATCCATGGAGCCGGACGCGATGAACTTCCCTGTTGGATCGAACTTGGCAGCAAAGATCTCTCCCGAATGACCTGTCAACTCTATAACTGGGGACTGGAGACCACTTGTTCTTGGGACCTGGATAACGTATGTATAAGCAAGTCAACTGGTATGAAAGCACAATATCATGTTCCTTGGATCATATCTCACTGCTTGAATAAGAGCTCCGGTATTTGTGTTTCCAGTCCGTGTCAACATGCCTGTTGACGTTCCCAAATTAGGTCTTTTGACAACGAGTTGTGATGATCCCAGGTCATCCTGTGCAGGTCGTTTTTCTGATGACATGATCGTAATTAGTGGTGTTTCGGCTATCTCTCAGCACAGTATATTGGCTTGTTGCTAGATAGATGTTTAGCTGCCGCGTCAATCGTGTCAAGCGAGGTTTGTTGTATGGTTGTCGATTATATCTCCAGAATGCGACCAGGTACAAGATCTTAGTGGTTAATGGATTGACTTACGTAGTCAGGTAGGTGTCAAGAACCCATCTGCACGTGATGCGACAGGACAAGAAAACAAGAGTCAGCATGTCATCTACATGTGGCTGGTGTCGGCCCAAACGGCACTGCCACTCTTCCAGTCATCTAGCCTCTCGAGAAATACGCAGTCATTACGGCCATTCTTTCTATCATTACGGTCATAGATCCATCTCAAGACGCAAATCCCAGTGGGGTTGTGCACGATCTCTTCGGCCATCACAGCAACGTCTGCCATCATCAAGGGTAGCCCTAATAGCGCGAAGATGGCGAGCAAAGCAGCTCGAGTTGGCGAAGAGTATGACTGCACATACAGGGCCCTTTTTTGTGTGGAAACCGCATTTACTGATGCTGAGATAGGATATGGAAGTAAGTTTATTTCGACCATGCAGAGCCAAACCAGCTGCTCTTTTCATCGGCTCGACCCCCACGTTATTGGTCTATTTACTAAGACATATATCAAGAACTCGTGTCGATAAGGTTAATGCCGAGCTCGTGACACTTACGTACGGTACCATCGTTGCTCAACTTGCGAGAGACTTCGAAGGTGATTACCGTGAGGTCAACAAACAACTTGACAAGATGGGCTACAACATTGGCGTCCGCCTTATTGAGGATTATCTGGCCAAATCAAACGCGACCAAACGATGCTCGAACTTCCGCGAGACGGCCGAAATGATATCTCGTGTTAGTTCCACCGCAAATGCCGTTGTCTTCGTGTACGCCTTGACTGATGAATATCTTGACAGGTGGGCTTCAAGATGTTCCTCAACATAACGCCACAGGTCACCAACTGGACAAGTGATAGCAACCAATTCTCCCTTGTATTCGACGAGAACCCACTGGCTGATTTCGTGGAGCTTCCTGACGATGGAAGAGCTCAAGACGAGCTGTGGTATTCTAATATTTTTTGCGGGGTTCTCCGTGGCGCTCTTGAAATGGTGCAGATACAGGTTGAAGCTCATTTCATCAGCGACATCTTGCGAGGAAACGATACTACCGAGATGAGGATATCTCTGGTGCGGTACATAGACGACGAACTCCCACCGGAAGATGATTGAAGATGATTGAATGGACTGGCATACCTCCAGCGGGTCCGATATATCCATACTTTTTCTGCCGTCATCATGTGCAAACCAAAATCAATACTGGGCCATGATTGTGCTACCAACCATAGAGCTGCTATCTCTGCGGCTTGTTTGCCAGTCAAGCTGAGTCGGTCAAGTCGGTACCGAACGGGGTGTTTTTGGTGGTAAAGGCCAAAGGGTTCACCTTTGATCGAACAATGTCAGGCGAGCGATGGCCGGAGCTGCTTGGGAACTCAGTTGTAGGGAACGAGATAACCAAGTTGTGCGCAATCTTGCACATACATACACACGCTCGCGCGTGCAAGAGTGGAGGTATGATGACTTGACGACTTCTTCACAAGCCTGATCATTTAATAATAAGGCAAGCACTTATTTCCACAACTCCCATTCTGGCAGCCTCCCAAAAGTGAGTAAAGTAACTTCTGAAGGCTGGAGAAACGACGTACTGTGTTATGAAGACAGTGCACAGCTGTCGAACATCTGCTCGTACTTACGATGAACCAATGAGCATGGTAGCCCACCGTTCTGGATTATACGTGGAGCTTTGGTCTGAGATGTACGCGCCCACATCCTGGCTTTCGTCTTCTCGACCAACTTCCTCGACTTCCACCTTCTACCTCTCCGCCTGTTTCTCTTCTCAGTGCTATACCCCCCCCCATAAAAGCAAAAATCGGAAATTCTTACTTGAACTGGATCCCTTGTTTTAATTCTATCCTTGTCACCGCCTTGTCAGCACTTCCTATCCCAAGTTTTCTCTCAACACTGGCGCAGATTAGTACAACGGTCTGACACCTCCGCACTCCCCCCGTACCGTACCCACCTTGACTGGCGATTCCAATAACGCCTGCCCGACCCTAATCGCTTTTCCACCTGTTTCTCAACAACGAAATAACCCCAGGACGACCGCCGCCACCACAGCCACCCTTTGTCAAAACCCGGCATCTTGTTTCCTCAGTTCTCGCTGACCGCCGACGCATATAATGCGTGTTTTTCTGAGCATCCGCCTCGTCTGAGTCCTTTTGATGGTGTCCTCAAACACGCAAGTCTCGTCGAAGCTGCCTTGTCGGCCCTGCCGCTGGGGAGATAACTCACCACTACTACCAGCGCCAAACCTCTTGGACAGCTAGGGGGAGTTAGGTCTGTTCGTGCCAGCAACGGTCAAACTTCATCCGCTGCATCGCCACCGTCATCCATCGCAACACCGTGTCGCATCTCCCGTGCATCCACACGCGATAATCTAGACAAATTCTACAAAAGACAAGCGCGCCTCTCAACACTCGCTGAGCTGTTGCTTGGTATCCGCATCCGACCCCACGCACACGACGCTGATAGTTTCCGTGTCACCATCGCACGTTATTCGCGACCCCTCTGGTTTCACTGGCGATCAGGTCGCCGGGTACGCATCACTCATCGTCTGCATCTCTTTTTCGGACCGTGAAACCGAGTTATCGTCCCAGCGCGCATCCCAGAGACTGCTGTCTGCCTGAACAGCCACCTAATACCACCCCGCGTTTTCTCGCCATCCCACTCTTACCACAACCCAATGAATCATAACGTCGCGATCGCCAACATGAATCCCATGGCAGGCCCCATCGGTGGTGCAGCACCGATACCCATGATGAATAACGGCAACATCCAGATGGTCCCACAGCCCCCAGGTCCTGTCGGCGCGCCTCAACCTGGCGCGCCTCCACGCAATGCTGATCGCAGCCAACTCAATAAATACATATATGATTACTTCCTTCGCAACGGCATGTACGATTGCGCTCGTGCCCTTTTGACTAGCGACAAATCCGTTACAAATGTAAAGGTCGAAGGAGGCAAGATCCACGGCAACGGAGTGACTGATGATGCCATGGATACGGATACCAAGGACGAAATTGATCAGAAACTCCCCGAGGATCTTCCTCCACCTGACGTTCCCAACACATCGTCCGACACCTCGTTCTTGTATGATTGGTTCTGCCTCTTTTGGGAAATGTGGAAAGCCCAGGGCAAAAGTGGATCTACCAGCGTTTACCAATATGTCAACCACACTCAGGTTAGCAGTCACACCCAACGGGGTATCTTGGATGGATAATTGACACATATGCGTGTATAGGCACAGTCTAGAATGAAGCAAAACCATCAGCAGGAAATGCTTCGACAGATGCGAGGGGACATGGGTGTTCAGCACCTGCAGGCAATGAGAAACATGCAACAGAACGGGGCGCTCGCCATGAACATGAAGCAAGGTGGCAATCTCGCAAGGACTGCCATGGCAAACAACCAGAATAAGTGAGTCGACGCAACGTGATGTGATAAACGCGTTTGGGCATGGCTGACGGCAGATTCCTTCAGCCCCCAGGTGATGCAAATGATGCAAGCCAAGCAAGGCCCCAGAGATCCTTCGGAGCTTGAAAACATGCGACAACGCGCCTCATCACCTGGATCCGAGAGCGCCGCATCTCCGTCCAAGCGTCCACGCCTTGACGGTCCTCCGTTCAATCCGGGACAGCCGGGCATGATGCCGAACGGGAGGCCCGTGCAAGGCATGCCTGGGCAGCCGGGTGCTATGCACAGCAATCCAAACCCTGCCCAAATCCTCATGGCCGCCGGCGTCCAGACGGCTGGGCTAACACAGGCCCAGCTCCAGAACTTTGCAAATGTATCCCAGGGCGGCCAGGCCAAATCTATAGCATCGTACTCACAGAACCTCCAGCAACACCATGGGAGCCAGATGCCGAATAAGCAGATGCCCAACACAGGCGGGCCCCAGAACCAGGGCTCTCCGACCATGATACCCCAGGCCCCAGAAGGTATCAACGCGTATTACAACGCCCCTGGTGGCGTGGAGGCGCCGGGCAGGATGGGACCCGGCCCGGGCGGCGCTCAGGGCGGTAACAGCAGCCATGCGTTGCAGGATTATCAGATGCAGTTGATGCTGTTGGAGCAGCAGAACAAGAAGCGATTGCTTATGGCCCGCCAGGAGCAGGATAATCTGGGCACCGGCCCAAGAGATGGTTCAGGTGGCCCTCCGGGACAAGTTGGTGGCCCCAATGGTCCCGGCGCCAATGGCCAATTCTCAGATTCCTCCCCCCAGGCTATCAGAGCAGGCGCGTCACCCAATCCCACAGATCAGACGAAGAGGGGAACCCCCCAGATGGGCAATGCCGGAATGCCGTCTCCCCTCCCCGAAGGTTCTCAGTCTCGCGGATCACCAAATCCCATGTCGTTTGGCATGGGTGGCCAAATGGATCCCAACGGGCCCCCCCCGTTCTCACATATGATGCCGATGAATGGTATGCGACCACCGAGCTCCCATCCAAACCAGCCTTTCAACGGCCAAATGAACGCCCAGCAACAACAAATGATGGTTGCAAGGCAGCAACAACTGCAGCAGCAGCAACAGCAGCAGGGCCATCAGACCCAACAGGGCCCGCAACCACAGCATCAAGGAAACCCTCCAGGACAATGGCCCCAGGGCGCCCCCAATGGCGCGCAAATGGTATCCCAAGGCTCTCAAAACCCGATTCAAGGAACCCCGCAGCCGCAGCCGAGGCCCATGCCGCCACCATCAGCACCTGTGACCGGCAACAATAACAGAGTATCGCCAGCGCCAGCACCGACGCCTCCGACACCCAAGCCCAAGCAGATAGTGAAAGCCACCAAGCCCCCCAAGGAATCCAAGGTCGGTCAATCATGATGAGCAAGCAATCCCAGATAGCTAACTGCGATATATAGCGTCTTAACACTCAAAAGAAAGCGGCCATCGCAACTGGAACAACGCCGGCTGCTGAAACCACGGCGGATGCCGAACCCACGCCGGCGACGCCTATTACGCCTGTCACACAAGGGCCTTTTGCCAAGACAGGTACTGCCAATGCTAACGGTACTGCGGTTGCCAACGGACAGTCTGCCGGAGGCGTAGGAGTATCCGCCCCTGCACCGTCGACCTCTGTGGCGCCTCCACACCCGGACCCCACTCAAGGACCCTCGTTCGGCATGGAGAATGCCGGTGGCATGGTAAGCCTTTCCGACCTCGTGATACGTCTGTTGAATCGGAATCTCACATGAACTTTATAGGTTGATTTCCCCATGGAGTTTGGTAATACATTGTCAAATGGTAATATGATGGAAGATTTCGACTTCGACTCGTTCCTCCATGACAATGATACCGAACCCTCAACATTTGATTTCAACAATGCATTTACTGGGTTGGAAGGAACTGGAGAGATCGGCGCGACAGAGTAATGCAACAAGGCGCCCACGATTTATTGTTTCAAAGGGGGTTTGTGTGTATGCTTGAGCAGAATTGACTTTTCGTGTCAGTTATTTCGAAACCACGATTCTCTTTATCTCAAGCATCTCAGTATCTGTGCTTTGGCAACAACTATTTCAATCTGGGCTGAAACGCTGCCCGATTGCTCAGGAAGGTTTCTCATACGAGCTGGAATGCGAGGATTCGGCAATTATCGACTTTTGTATACGGCGTTCTATGCGCACATGTTATGGTGTGCAATCTTCACGGCTACTCTTGCGGCGTTTCTCCTGTCCACAAAAAAAGAGAGAAGAGAGAGCAGATCAGGCAAATAACGCATCTCTAGGTGTGACGCCGAAAAGATGGTTTCTGCAGTGGCAGACCACTCACATCACGACTGGCGTGTTGATGGATGGTCCTGGTATCATTGAATGTGTGATATCTTGGCTTCACGGATCTTGCGTCAACCGTTATCGAAGTCAACAACGGCGAGATGTTGCATGGAATATAAGGCGACGCTACTCTGTACGGGCTTTCGCGTGAAGAAAAATATGTTTGTTTATAAGAGACTTGGAGCTTTGGAGGATGGGATATACCAGTGATTTTGTATCTACTAGAGTTCACGGAGGAGCATGTATGGGGTGAGTGACGAGCCTCTTCTTATGTCAGTGAACGGGGAAATGTATGTGTAACCAGTGGATTGGCGTTTATAAGAGTACTAATATTTCATTGTAGTTGTGGTGGAATCCAAAAGAAATACGTATCATGATCTTTTCTAAATAAATAAAAAAAATTGGCCGATCTACAAGCGTCGCTCTGCAGTGAGTGGCCATCGTTTTCGTTTATTCCAATAGCGGTGTCACTGCAGACCCAAACTGCCGTGTACGTGGGTGGTAAGCCGACCCATATATATGTTATGTGTGTATGGACAAGAACGGTAAAAGTTGTGCGGTATGGCCCCTATACAAATGAGTGCTCCCTGTTCGTTTGGGTATCATAACAGAACCAAGATAGGCAGGAGGGCAGCAATGGTCCAGACGATGGGACGGTGAGCGGCGGCAGCAGGAGCAGAGCCCATGTCGACAATTGAGAGGTCCTCGCCACTTGACTCGGGAGATTTAACACCAGGATCCGAAGTGTCAGCAGGAGTGGGTGGGACAGGAGAGTCAGATGCGCTGTGAGGCGGCGAAGCCGTTGACGGATGAGACACTGGCGGCGAGGTTGATGGCAGCGGTGAAGTCAAATGTGATGATGGCGACAAGACTGATGACGGCAATGTCGGCGAGGATGGAGGCGAGAGTGCTGTGGCTGGCAAAGTAGGCGAGGCGGGAGCCGGCGAGGGCTCATCCAAATGATGATTCTCTGTTGCGCTGGGCCGGACAGTCACATCGGTCGTCGTCGAAACTGGAGGAGGAGCAGCCACAGTGGGAATTGGAGACGTCCATGTCGACGAGCTTTGGTCGGCTAGTCAATCCGACTCGTATACAGCCACATACTCAACCTCGAGCATGTTGGCACTTCCACTTTTGGTGAGGAAATCAGTCGGCCCAGGCCAGGTGCCACCAACGGCGACATTGAGGATGATATAGTAGGGAGCGCGGGCAAGCGTGGCCCAAGTCCCCTCGTCCTGTATATCCGAACCGGTAAGGACGGAAAAGACAGAGTCGTCTAATCTCCATGTGATTGACTCTGTGTGCCAGTCGTTGCTTGTGCGATCCCACTCGATGCTCCAGGTGTGAAAGCCAGAGTCGGGAAGAGGGACGGTTTGGCGTCTGCCGTTGGGCTCGTCGCAGATGCCGCCAAGTGGCTGCTGGCAGTGGGTGGTACCATAGACCATCATCTCGCCATTAAGACGCTCCATGATATCAAGTTCTCCACACAGAGGCCACTGCGTGCCGTGACGGACCGCATCACCCAGCGTCCAAAACGCGGGCCACATACCCTTCCCGTTGGTGTTATCACCAGTGCGGAGGGACCCCTGGATCCTGAGTTTACCTCCGGGCTGCACCATCCATGAGTCCTTGGACTCGATGCGGGCCGAAGTCCAGCTGCCGTCATGGCCCAGAAGAGGCACCAGCTGGAGCGTACCAGCGCCCGAAAGCTGGAGGTTGGATGCGTCGTCGGTGTAGACCTGCATCTCGGAGTTGACCTTCAGGGCACTTCCGACGATGCCCCATTTGTCTTGGTTGATGCCATCTTCGCGGCTGCCAGCAAACTCGTCGGACCATATCTTTTTCATGCCTGGCAAGTCTGGGGCAATTATGGCATCGCCCGTCGGCACCATGGACATAAGGACGACCGAGGGCCAAGCAATACTCTCTACCCAGCGCATGTTGGACACTTTTGATTGTTGTGTTATTGGAGTGTGAATAATATCAAGGGCCCGTCTAGGCTTTTATGAAAATCCCGATCAAGGAGGATAACGACTGCCCACGCTGATACAAAAACAGCAATGATAATCGGGGGGGGGGACGGCAAAACGCAGCTTCGCGTTTTGGATATAATTGAACGCCGGACAAGGAAAGACGACGAAAAGGATAGGTGCCACGACAGCCGAGGCTTAACGATAGAAAGGAATTTATCTTCCACTTCCAGCAGGAAAAGGCCTATTTATAGGGCAAAACTTCTATTGAAGTCGACGAATAGAACGAATGTGTTATGAGAAAAAAATGGGAGGGGAAAAAGAGGGACTGAGAACGTGTTGAGAAAAGAATGGATGGCCGTCAGCCAGGCCAGCGGACCATCTTGTATTTGAGCAGAAAAGGCGGTCGCGTATCTGTATCTACAGGGAAGTGACAACTTTATGCAGGCCTGGACTGTTCTGTACATTCGCCTCCTGGGTCAGATTTGCATTTATACGCCTCTCTCTGGGCCATCCGTGTCCCGTTCAGGTTGGAAGTCAACTTAGTGCCAAGAGCAGGAGGATATCTGCTTCGTACTTTGAAGAGCAAGACTCCGAAAGTTCGGCGAACAGATGGTATAGCTGCGCATAATCTTCAATATTACGCGCGGAAAGATTCCCCTTTATCCCAACGTCGAATTTTTCTCGTTTTTTTACCGGGTTTTTTCGGCCCCTTCTATTCTGTAGCTCGTTTCAGGTTTCGAACAAGAACAAAGCTTGCTTCTTCTTATCCGTAGCCGTCGCGCTAACCAAAGGCCCCTGTTCCATGCAGAGAAGAACCCTGGCCGGGAGATCCATTCACTCGATGCAAATACATGCTATATATAAATGGGGTGGATTTTGGATCGAAATCGTTTGGGCCACACGTTACGTTGATGTTCGGGTCCGGACTTCCGGAAGAGCTCGTCCGTGGGGCACAAAGACCGCTGCCCCACTATATCTACCGAAGATTACGACGATAATTGTGGGTTAGTAGCTGTCACGCAACGTATCCGCAGGTAATACATGTACGGAGTAATCCATCACTACGATCCGTCTATGTTGTGCATGAATCCGGGGGCACAGATATACTTCAGGCTAATACGGCGTTGGCGATCCATATACCACATCCGGCAGCCATTTTTATTGAATTTTTTCTCCACATTTCCAGTTCCAGAAATCAACAAATCCACGCAATGATGTCACCACAGCAGGATAGACTTGATATCATTCAGACAGATAGATATAAGTCACCAAATTGATAAAGATAACGCCGCCATTCATGCAACTAACTCGAAACAGGCCACCAGGATGCTAAACGGCAACGTCATTTGGGTCAAGATAGATATATACGAAATCCGAGTTTGGGACGTTCAGACTTCTCTCACGTGGTCGTGCAGCCTCTGGCCAAGTTGATCGATGGTGTTTTTGTAAATCCGGGTAACATCCATGGCAGGCAAAACATCGTTTTGATCATCGATATCCCCTCCGAGGTAGTGATTGCCATGGCCTCGATCGTCTACCTCGGTCTCTTCCTCATCAGTTTCCGCGTCATCGCTATCAGCATCACCAGCTACGATCGTGGCCATCAAATCTCGGCTATGCTCCACAAGACTCCTGCAGCGAACCATCTCCGTAATTGTCATACGCCCAGAATCAGAATCGCCCTGGATTCCGGGGAGAGGCTCGCCTGTCTCTACATCCTGGCCGCAGAGGATACTTGCGAAGCAATGGTCAAGTTTGGAAAGGATCCGGAATGTCGCACGGAGGCAGGTCGGAAAGGCGACAGCGTATTCCATCGCCTGTCTTGCTATATCGAGCAGAAACGGGATTTGAAGACTTGCTGCGGGTTGCCATTAGTGATCCGATCGATCCTCTTTCACCATGATATTGGGTGACGTTCGACCGCCCCCCAGGAGTGCCCATAATCCCAAAGAGAGGGCTATGTGTGGTCTGACTTACGCGTGCCGGATCTCCAAAGAACGTCGATGACTTCCTCGAAATCAGCACATACTTCGCTGAAGTTGACGTAACCCGTAATATCAGCATTTGGTTCAGGCCCACTAAACTTCATCACAAATCGGCGCGCCATCCTCATGAGTTGCTGCTCCGCAAATCGTCTGACTAGTTCCTCTTTCTTTGAGCCCGGGAGGAGAGGAATCGATCTCGGATGAGGCAGATGCCCCACTCCCGGTAGGCTGGAGGTTGAGGATGGAGGCGGCGATGGCAGAATGCTGATCTGCGGATGTGTAGACATAATGATCAGTGGCTTTGAATATGTTCGCTGCCGAGGTTCATCAGAATTTAAAAAGCGTAAGGGGGCTTCCTCTTTTTAAAATCTCGAAGCTTATTAAATGCACTATAATGTGGGTTAGAGGAGGCTGCTTATAACAAGTGTGACGTTGCTAGCGGGTCACGTCCTCACGTGCCGCTTGGGCAGGTAAAAAAAAAAAAAAAAAAAAAACCCTTTACAACTCCGTTATCTGCATTGAATCTGTGCAAGAGACGGTCGTGGAATTCTTACAAGCTTCAGTTCTATTATATTATCTACGCGGCAGAACTATCACACCTCGACAAGATGCCTCAAAAGCGCATTGCACCAACCAGAAACGCCCCGGCGTATAAATCGTTTGCCGCATCCACCTACGAGACTCTCACAAGCTCCGAAAACGCCACGGTCGTCAAGAGTCTGGTCATGTTCGGAGTGAGTTTGGATGCACACACATGATGTTCGAACCATGTGCCTGCTAACGTCATGATCAGGTCTCGGCAGCTTTTCTCTCCAGCTCATGGACGGTATATCTGGTGCCAGGGTAGGCTGATTCTCCGTCCCATCACTCCAAGAAAGTTCGCAGTTAAACATTATTGTAGATTCTGAACAGTGGGGGAGGGCCGCTATCGGCTCGACTGCGTACGCATTCGTTGGGCTTGAATGGCAATCAATTAGCAACACCATTTCATAAGTAAGCCATGGTGTGGATTCCCAAAACCAATCAAACCTTGGTCCATCATTATTCGATACCTCATAATATCGTGTGACGGGCGGACTACGACGATTCTATTTGTGCCGGTTGATGCTGCTAGCAATTGAACCCGCAAATGTTAAGCGACCTGTGATTGTGGGTTGGTGGGTGTGATGATGCCGCCTTATCTGCATTTGATTGGTGTAGACTTTGTTTATATATCGCATAAACACATAATATTAACGTGATGCCATTCACTAAAGCGAACGCGGGGCGTAGACCAAGTGCAACGGCTTGCTTGCCGAGGAAACAATGACAGGGATCTGTGTTTACTTCCTGCCTACGGATAACTACATATCTGGTAGGTACACATTATATTACCAGTCCTGGCCAGATGCCTTCGACTACATCCGTACGCTCTTCTCCTTGCCAACAAGTGGTCGCTCAACCAACCTGCACTTGCGCAGTAGCGCTGGTCCTCGTCGACAAAGTCGGGAAACCGGGTATCAGCAACTGCGCCGACGTGACCCATATACATTATCTTTGGCACCGCCGGCCGGACCGGACAGGACAACAAATATGCCAAACTAGGCGTAAAATCGTCCACATGCGTCGCAATGGGGTTTTCTGCTTTCCCTGACCACAAAGCTCCCCGATTCTCGCGGGGCTCGGGAAACGCAGAGGCTGTTGCGCAAGGCTCCTCCTCGGCTTGACCAAACCTCGAAGCTCATTCCGAATCAGAGAGAGAGAGAGGGCCAAGCGAACGTGGAGAGGAGAGGAGAGGGAAGGAAAAGAAGAAAGAAAAAAAAAAAAAAACAGAGTCAAAGCAAGAGAGCCATCACTGTCGACTGGACACCTACAGGTGGGATGCGTCAACTCACATTTGAAAAATAGCAAGACACGGACACCAAGACGACATTTCTGTACACCACGGGACGGACGGTGTGGAGTGGAGGCACTGGCCGATCATCATGGACCAGGCGCGGTCACCACGCGCCAAAGGGCTTGCCCCGCTCATTGACAAGTTTGAATTCCTCAATGCCATGTCCGTACCGGCATCACCGCCGTCCCTGTCCGCATCACCCCCATCTGTTGGGGCGCACAGATTTACCAGATCGCGGTGGCGCGACTTTTGTCCTGCTATACAACATCGTCCCCGGGCCCTCCCGTACCCAGACGCTCTGAGCCAGTACCAACACGGCCAGAGATTTCTGCACAAAACCATCCCCCCCGAGCATCCTCAGACCCCCCCAAACCCTCTGGTGGCTTCGGTAATCACGACGCCCACCCGCATGATGGGGCCCAGACTGCCCCCGGACATCCTTACCGTGTCAGAAAGGCGTAAGCTGTTCGAGGGCCCAAAATACGAGCGACCAAGGACGTCAGGCGGCGAAGAGATGTCTCAAAGCAAGATGACTATGGTGTCCTCCTTCAAGACGGGACCTGCCAGTCAGTTGGGTCCTCCCGTCCCAATACACGCTCAGCCTCCGCGTCGACGCGCTCTTACGCCTCCGAACATGACCAGGTATTCGCTCAATAACCCACATGATTCTTCTTTGTCAAGACCCACGTGGTTTCTGCGACCTCAGCCCTCGTCATTTCAGGCCACCCAAAAGGGCTCGCCAACCAAAGAACGACCTCGTGTTGCAAATTTGCGAGAAAATTTCGAACTGTGCCCATCTGAGATGGTAGCCGTTGAGTACACACTGGAATCGTCCCCCAGGAAGGCGGCTTCGATTTCGACCTTGGATGCAATCCCCGCCATGCCCGTACGCGGGCGATACGATGCGGTTCGGGAATGGGGTGACATTTGGCCGGCATCATATGGCGGTGACATGTACACACTGGCACATCGCTCACGAGAGTCGTCCCCGGACAAGTCATGGGCCGCTCCCCGCCACGTTGCAGTTCCGGAATGGCCCGAGAGAGAACATCACCAGACTGGATCCAACGCCTTCTCACCTGTGGCGTCATTCAGTGGTAAGCCCCGCACTCCAGAAACACCCAAATTCCTGGAGGTTCCACATTTCCAATCAACCCCGGGACGTGCGAGTATGCCGCCATCGTCCAGCCCTCCGCGCCAGCACGCTCGCGCAACGCCTCCCTCAACGAGATACCGATCGTACGGGTTGTCCGCCGACGCGTTTTCTCGCAGCCAAAGTGACAGTTCTACAGTCAGAAGCAACGTTTCAACACTCAAGCGGCTTTTTGATAGCCCAACCAAGCCAGATGCGGATTTGCTTGACTGCGACCCACGCAACCATAATATAGCCAATGTCCTCCAGGGGTGCTCTCCATCTCATCAGAATGATGCGGCGACACCGCGACGAGCAGCTGCCACGGAATCCACATCTCTGAGACTGGAAGCTCCACGTGCGTCTCCAGTCAGAACGCCAGTCAGATCGCCGACGATGTCGCCAAGTACGGCCCACACTCATTTCCTACCTGGGAACCACCAAAAGACGACGACGGCTCAAATAGAATCGCCTCTGAAGGCCAAAATCGGTCAATTTGAAGCCTTGGCTGAGCTGAGCGATGCTTTCGGGGATCGGGGCGCGGCCGAAGCTATGCACAAGCTCAAGAGCATCCAGAGCGTGCGCAAGAGTAGGGCTCTCAGGGCTTGGAAAAGGTTCTCTCATCCTTGGGCTCGCACTAAGGAGGAGATCCCAACAAAAGCTACGGCTAAAGCGGAGCCAGTGGTGTTCGGCACGTCCGTATTGCCCAAGACAGCCCAGGTTGCGGGTAGCAGGCCTCTTTTGAAGGCAGAGATAAGCAAGGGCATAAACCCAGGTAAAGCTCAGCGGCCAGCATCTACGGAGCGTATGGCGAAGTCGGCATCAGAAACATCGGCAGGGTTGGGATCTGGAGTGGACAGCGGAACGTGGTGGCCCAGCCAACATCTCCATGAACCACAGCCCGACGAAGGCAAGGTTCTTCCTCCTCAACGATCTCTTGCAGGGCTGGACGGCAACAAGGACAAAGCGTCTTCCGTCCTTGAGACTGCACCGAAGGTCGGTATTGGTAGAACAGACAACCGTGCCAGCTACCCACGCCCCTCAATTGGCATCGCACCCTACAATACCAAGTCAATCCGATACGGAACAGCCGCTAGGTCCATCCGGGTTAGACGGCAAGCTTCCAAGAGAGGTGATCCAGTCGTTGCCAAGGCTCAATGCAGACTCGAGCATCCCAAGCCGGTGCGAGTACCGAATGTCAATATGCTGGCAAGCTTGTGTCGCAGCCAGACGATCATGCGCAGCATCAATAGCGGTCAGAATAGTTCTTAGTTTTCGCCGAACAATGTTCCAGACCGGCCTTGGAGACTTTTGTCAATCAAAGCAGGTGGCCATACATGCTACCAGAAGCGTCAGTTCTGCGGTGGTGCAATGGGGCGAGCGCCGGCTTTTTCGTTTTATATTGCCGCTATAGGGTTTCAACACTGTTAATACCACATGGCTGCTGAGGCGCAAGGCCGTTCCATAATTTCTTTTTTCTTTCCCCAACGAAGTTGGATGGGTTGCCTGGGCATCTCCTTGTTGTATGTTGTATACATCATCAGTTCATTTCCCATCACTGTCTTATACACCAATTTGCAGATAACAGATATCTCAAATCAAGCCTGGATCCTTCACGACAATTTACATCAAGGAGTTATTTAGAGATATTCTTGATAGAAAACTATGGTATTATTTATTTAGAAAGTAGACATAACGCGGGATGTGACTGCAACGATGTGTCTTGATGATGCAGACGTCAAACAGCCTCCTAGACCCGTTTTTCAGTCTGGTCAATCTCCCGATACACCCTAACCTGGCAGCCGTTCCCCCCATCATTGGATTCATCGTCGATCTCGTCGAGCTCCCTGTCAACCGGATTCCTACCAAGCTTAGATCGTCCGGATTCCACCTGAGATGTAACTGACGAGTCGGGCACAACCGTGCTGCCCTTGCTGTTGAGAAGTTTGGGCATCCGTCCAAAGAAACGGCTATTATCAGAGTTGTTGCCGCGTGCACTTGTGGGAGCGGTGGTGCTACCATTGGCGACGCGTTGCGCGATAAGAGCGCCAAGAGGGAGTATAACGACGACCGAAGTATAAGCCCAGGATGCCGACTCGAAGCTATCACCACCTTCGGACCATTGAATGCCCGCAAATATCACTATAGGCATATGATGGGTCAGAGTGGTCTTCGGTAGGCTTCGGTTGGGTGTTGGACCAAGCCATATCTGAAGCTACTCACCAGGAATTACCATGAGAATGCCATTGACCACAACCAGTATCTCCATCGAGTTCATCTTGTCCCGCGAAGGAAGGATCCCCCTATTTTGCACAAGATGTGAGATGAGGCGCACGTTGAAGAGGGCACAGAACCAGAATATGGATACGCTGCTGAGTATAACGCTGGTCCGCAGAATCCAAACAGTATGAAGAGGCAAAACCAATGTCAGGACCGAGATGTTCTGGTACACGAGGCTGGCGAAGCGAAATGCCAGCACCGCTAGCACGAGCAGGACCGAGACGACGGCGATAATCCATCTGGGGACTTTGGGCCACATCCTAAGAAGTGTCCATGCTTGATACATGAGGGCCAGCTCAATGACTATGATGAGGACGGTTCCGACTGTGGTTGAGGCGATGCTCATGGCATACTGGCCCCGAGGAACATACTGGTAGTCCCCGGAGAAAACGGAATATATATTGGCGAAAGGCCCGGTGTAGTACAGTACCAGTAGCAGCCGGCTCACAAGGCAAGACGCGAGACCAATCAGGTTGAGAATTGTGGTCGGTCGGGTAAGTTTAGCTCTGGGTGTCATAAAGAGGACAATCAGGATCATGAGGCCGGCGATGCTGATCTGACCAGAGTAGCTGACGGCGATGGTGACGTTATTGTAGTAGTACCAGTTGAGCACTTTCATCGAGACTGGGATCGTGGACTGGCCATCGGGAGCGATGATTGCAAACACTTGAGAGTACGGGTCAAAGCCTTCTGCCATATTCACTGGTATATAGGCGGTACTCCTTATGCTTTCCGGTATTGATGGGATGGAGAATTGAAGTTAGACGTTTGTTGGATGAGCGAACGCTGATACGGACAGTCTTGGCTTGATAGGCAGAAGTCAACGTGCGCTCTCAGGAAGTGGTAGTAAAGAGCAGAAGCGGAAGAAGTTGGGAAAAGAGATCTGCTCGGGGCCACTGATGTCTGCCTCGCCTCGCTGCTACAAATGTCGCCATCATATGCCAGATAAGTCGCGTATTGTTGCCGTGGTATCGAATCGCATTGCATGCGTCAAATGAAGACAATACATTGGCTGTGTTTGTGGTACTGCTTTAGTATTGTTCTATGGCCGAACAATCGCAACATCTTGGTATTGTTCCTTGTGCAGCTGACAAGGGAACCCTTAAAAACCAACATGGGCATGTATGTGCGACCAGCCTCTTAATATCCGCAGTAACGGTCAATTTCTATATTGTTTATCAGCTCAGTGGTATTTCGCGATGATATGCTGTGGAAAGTAAGTTCTTCATAGATGACGAATCAAGTAGCAAGATGGAGAGAGACAATGGTTGCCCGTGGTCCAAGCATGATGGAAAGCGAACTGATTGCGGTTCAATCATCAAGGCATTGTTCGAAAAAGAGACTGAAGTGGTTTTCACACTCCCGTGGGAGATAATGCCAGTACACCAAGTACTGTGCACCATACGGTAACATAGCCATATCGATTATGAGAGAGCCATGCCGCGCGCGATCTTCCGAATAAGCGCCTTTTTCAGGAACCACTCACGTGCTAGCGATCGTGTCGTTTTGGCAAACACAGCTGTTGAGATCCTCCCCCTTTCCATAGCTCGCCCGATAACGAAGACTGCATCTCCAATTGCTCTCTCCTCCGCAACCAATGTGTAGAGCTGGTTCGCCACTACCGTCGGTGCCACCAACAACTCGTCTATATCTGTGTCCGGGTGAGATCTGGATCCCTCGATGACAGCATCCGCCTTGTGAATGGTTTCGTGAAGGATGTTTGCGTTGGATGCCAGTAATGCCGAGAGGTGATTCAGAACGCCGATCTCGGAATGCAATGACGCCGCTGCAGATTGCATAGCCACACGCTGGACATGAAGACCTGTCAGGCTGGATTCATTTTGCCGTTTATTAGAAAGACGCAAGGAGAACAGAGCTCCCATGAGCTGCTGTATCAGAGCATCCCTTTCGGGATTGGGTGGTACTGGAGGCGGCGTCGTTGGTGACGGAGGCCCGCTACTCGGTAATGGCTCATCAAGAAGATCGCGTGGAAGTTGGTGAGTAGCCGGCGGTTGCTGCTGCACAAAAGGAAGTTGCCAGTGGGGCATTTCGTCCCGTTGAAATGGATGCGGAGCCAGAACATTATGGAAGACATCCCTATCGCTGGGCCTATGATCTGCTGTCGCGTCCACGGCAGACCTCTGGGGGTTCAGGATATCCAAATGGGAGAGTGGTGCTGGGGGTGGCGAATTCGAGCAAGTTGAGATATTATCCGTAGAACGAAAGGCGGACAACGAGGATGGTGGCAGGGGCGGTGCGGAGTCATAGCGAGATAGTATACTCGAGTCTGGAGGGGGTCCAAGAGATTGGAGTACTCCTCTATTCTTGGGTGGCACAAGGGGCGGGCAAGCTTCTCGTCCGTGCGATGGTGTCACAACAATAGGATGCAGAGCTGATGCGGGAGTCGGTCGCTGGTCTGTACAGTGTGGTGCCCCCATCTCAGACGGTAACGGCGGTAGAGGTGGCGGTCTATCATCGATATGTTGCTGGTTCTGGCCCGGAACATCAGTCGCTCCAGGCGGAGGAGGTGGCGGAGGAGACTGACGTGGGGGTGGGGGTGGAGGCAGCGGTAACGCCGGTGAGGAGATTGATAGGTTTCCATGCTGGTGCTGTCGTGATATGACTGGTGGCTCCTTGGCAAAGATATCCGTCAATATAGCAAGAAAATCTAGCAGCGTGGATTTCTACGAACCATCGGTTAGCTCAGTTGTCAAAATACCTGGGAAGGGTGCAAACCTCGAGGGCGTCTACCTACGTCCCAGAATGACGGCCAATGGTTCAGGTATGGATGATATATCTGCCCTTGCGGATCAACATGTTGACCTGGCCTGACAGCCATGTTTCCCGTGGGCACCACGTAAACGTGAGGAGGTTCCCGGGGGTATTTGTGAGGAACCCAGAGTGAGACTGGGAACCGATATGTTACACCCCGAAATAAGATAGGCAAGGTACCCGATATGTGTAATAAGAGAGCCGATGTGCCATCTGGGAAGGCTATCAGGGTCAGTTTGGGATGTAAGGTGCGGACGTAAACCAAGATCAACGTACTATAGACATCAGTCCGTGGGGTGAGGCTGGGGTAGTCTGTGATAACGCGTGCAACATCGTTGTATGTGCGGTTGACGTCAAGGTATTCCTATCAGAGTTAGTCGCGTCACCATTGCCTCTTTCGCTATAAAATGACACTGCTACCTGCTTACACTCGTCAGGACGCTGTATAGCCAGTTGAGGACGTGCTGAGGTACCGGCATTGTGATCAATCATGCCAAGTGAGTTCGTCAACTTGATCTGGGGACAACCACCGAAAATGGTGAGCTGCCATATTAACCTAGAGCCCCCCAACCTAATATGATTGGCTGGTCTAAATCACAAGATCGACCATCAGCAATCTCATCGATCTTATCTATTATGATCAAAGTTATCAATCGCATCAGCATTCCTGGCCAGCTTTTATCCGTAAGGTCCCGTAACTGATATTGTTATTGCACAAACTGACCTCGATATTGTGTGTGTATCATGAGGCTACGTTCGGCTATCATAATGCCTAGTTAATTAGCAATGGCTAGCGTCGGATATAGGAAAACCCTCGGTATTCCAAACCTTCGCCACCGAAGTATATTTTGTCATGCGCGGTTAAACTATATGTTAAACTTTTGTTCTTCAATATTAAATCCTATCGTCCAATTCTTTATTATAGGACAGGATTCGCTGGATCGCTAACAGTTGATCGTCAATTCACAATGCTGCCGCCGATCCCCACCCTTGCCGAGTACGGCCTGTCAGAGACCAACGGTTTCCTGCCGCCGGACCTTCCTCTATCTCGATTACCCGATCCCTATTATAACAAATGGGAAAACATTGTATCAAATCTCCAGGCCTTAGTACTCTGCCGCCGCATACGGCCTGTGGTCGACCGTCTCCCAGTATACTCCACAATTGGACTAGAGAGAGAGGCAGAATGGCGTCGAGCATATTCCCTTCTTTGTTTCATCGCACATGCCTATACTTGGGGCGGCGACGAGCCCTCGGATCGTCTGCCAAAATCCATCTCGGTACCCCTACAGGAGGTGGCGCGGCATCTCGAGGTTCCGCCCGTGGCAACATATGCGGCGCTGTGCCTTTGGAATTTCAGACTAATATTTGACGACGAAGGCTTTGATAGTCTCGAGAATCTCGCCACAATAAATACGTTCACGGGTTCATTGGATGAATCCTGGTTCTATCTTATATCTGTGGCTATTGAGGCCCGGGGAGCGCCGACACTGCCGCTTATGTTAAGTGCTATTCGAGCGGCCAGAAACCATGACTCTGCTGCTGTCACACATTGTCTGTGCTCCCTCGCGGAATTACTGAGCGACTTAACCGCTCTCTTGCAGCGTATACACGAAAATTGTGATCCGTTCATCTTTTACGACCGGATCCGTCCTTTTCTCGCCGGCAGTAAAAATATGGTCGATGCTGGGCTTCCACTTGGCATCTTCTACGAAGCCGGAGGTGGTGGCGGCGAGTATCGACAATATAGTGGCGGGAGCAACGCTCAGAGTAGCTTAATCCAGTTCTTCGACGTTATACTTGGCGTCGAACATCGACAAACTGGACGACAAACTGGAAAAATGGAGCCGAATCTGCTTGGGGAAAACAAGTCACAGCCTGAACAGCACAACTTTCTCAAGGAAATGCGGGACTATATGCCTGCACGGCATGCTAAATTCCTGGTGGATGTTTCTAAGGTTGCCAATATTAGGCAGTTTGTGCGCTCAAGACCTCAGGATCAAGCGCTAGGTCTGGCATATGACGCTTGTTTGGCGATGCTCACCTTATTTCGCGACAAACACATCGCAATCGTGGCCCGATATATCGTGATGCCGGCTGGAAGAGTTCGGGATGGGCCATCAAGCCCAACGAGCGTGCGACGGACAAACATCGCAACTTCCACAAGGAATAATAATGAAGCGTACATGGACAAAGTCAAAGGCGTGTATCGGGGCACCGGGGGTACCTCCCTTATCCCATTTCTCAAACAGGCCAGGGATGAAACAGCCGAACCAGCTGTTCACGAATGGGTGGGGAGAATCATGACCAGACAGTATCGACCAGATGTGGTTAGCGAGCAACTTCTCTCGGTGCATTCGAAGCCACATTTTCCAGAGAAGGTTGGTCTTGCATCAGCTTGGACAGTGGATGTGGATACTGGTGGTATATGTAACTGGTAGAGTAGCCCACCCTGATTTTGGATAATATACTTTTTCCGCGTTATATACGTGTTTTCGAGTTATCCTTATATCTATTGAAAGTAATAAAGATATGACTCTCATCGTCACAGATATCTTTGACGTCACCTTTTTTTACCCTCTATTTATGAAAACGGCGAAATTGCTCCTCCACAGCCCATGAATCCTCAAATATCGTGGGTTTGCAATACATGTCACTTTCCCTCACTCCCAGCCGCCTAACAACCTGGAATGCACCGGTGCCGACTGGCACGGTTTGCCCGATTATGATGCACTCGCTCACACCTTCGATTTTGTCCGTCTTCATACCCGCGGCAGCGGCGAACAGATGATCAGGGGTTTTTTCGAATGAGGCGAGCTGCAACACGCTATCCCTCATCTTGGTAAGTCCAAACCGATTGATTCCGAGGACTTCGCCCTTGAAGGTCATGACATCGGCCAGAAGATGCATGTGGCGAGGGTCAATAGCCATATCCTGCATCACTTCACTTATCTCATTCGCGATAGTAGTGCGCGCAGCCTCGATGCCCAAAACCTCACACATTTCAAGGACACTGTTGCAGGTTGCCTGCGTGCCAACGACGCCCTCTGTTGTCATGCACAATTTAAGACCGTAGCCTTCCACCAGTACCTTATGAGTATTCTCGGCCGACGTTTCTATGATGGCCCGTGTAGCCTCCGGATAGCCACAAATTGGCACGGAAGGTAATGCTCTCCTGAGAAAGTTTGCCCTCAGAAGCATGTCTGTTGAGGCTTCTTCTGTAGACTTCAAGCTTCTGGATGGCCTCCGCGGTGCCGAGGGGTCGACTCCGTCCCTCACCCTGATCTCGATGCGATCCCCTATGATAGCAACATCCGACAGGGGGATCTTGAGTTTTTTAGCCTTGACTATTGATAGGGCGATATCACCAGCACGAATGCCAAGGTGCATGTCGTCGAGTGCTTTAGTGTCAATCTTGAGAGTTACGCGGCCACCATCGGAGCCCCACTCGTCCTCGAGATATCTGAGAACATCCGACACGTATGTCTTCTCAATCCGCCCCTTAACCATCTTGGCAGCTTCGATTTGATAGGGGTTGAGAAGAGGACACACAATGACTGGAGTGCTAATTGTCTTTGCCACTCCAATGATCTCCTTTATCCGGGGCACACCCTGCGTGACGCTCATACCCGAAGCGACACCTGCGAAGTGGAAGGTTTTAAGTGTCATCTGCGTGCCTGGTTCTCCAATAGACTGGGCACCGACTGCGCCCACCGCGTGTCCAGGTTCCACGCGAGCCTTTTTGTACTTACCCAGGCAAAGTCTGATGAACGTAATTAGTGTCGAGGCGGAGACCTTTGCTATCCGATCGATATAATCTAGCTTTGCTTGATGCTCGCGTTCGGCTGTTACATCATTATCTTGATTAACATAATCATGGAGTCCCACACGACGGCGTATAGACTCGTTTCTGACGGCAAGCCCTTCAATAAAAGCCTCGATTGTCGCGAGAAACCCACGAACACCTTCATGCTCATCGATGCCATAATCTGAAACATCACTATAAGCAAGGGGTTCATCTCGAAGACCACGGCGAGGGTACCGTGCCCGCTCCGTATCAAGCATCTGCCTGCAAAAATCTCTTATTTCCCGAGGGAGCAAAGACCTCTCTGAGTTATCCCATGTGAGACTGGATGCGTGGTTCCAAGTGCGAACGAAATTCACTGGGACGGCTTCGCCTTCCATATCGACCGGATCCAGTTTATCGGCACCAAACTGGAACTGGACGACGGCGCCGTTAGATGTTCTCACTGTATCGTCATATTGTGTCGAGAGATCCTCCAAAGACTTCATCAGGCGTCGTGACATATAGCCCGTCTCTGCCGTCTTGACAGCAGTATCGACAAGGCCTTCGCGACCGGAGATGGCGTGAAAGAGAAATTCGGTGGGCACAAGTCCATTATAGAAACTATTCCGTACAAAGCCTTTCGAAGGTGGCTGCCGCGCATTCTTGTGGAAATGAGGTAAACTGCGATCCTGGAAGCCGTCTGGAACACGCTCGCCACTGATGATCTGTTGGCCAACAAGGGCAATCATCTGAGCGACGTTAAGGTCTGATCCCTTGGAGCCAGACCTGGCCATTATGAGGGGCGCATTGTTGCGACTAAGGGTATCTACGCAGTAATCTCCTGCATGAGAACGGACCTCGCTGAGCACTCCTGATAGGGCATTCTCCAAGGTCTGCTCCAAGCTGCAGCCAGGCGACTTTTCAAGCTTGCCCTTTTTGAACTTCTCTATAAGCTCATCGCACTTCTTATACGCCGTGTTAACCAGATCGAGCTTCTTGGCTTCCAGGACCGTTGTAGGGAAAACGTCACCCAGCCCAATGGAAAACCCGTAGTTAGTCAGTGCGCGGGCACAGAGCTTAGCTAAACGATTCATGGCCACAACGGCATGGTCCGGTCCAAAATCTCTCAAGATAACGTAGAATATCGAGTGCTTTTTACCGGATCCGACGGTCGCCTTATCCATGACACCTGAAAGAACCTCCGAGTTCCGGATGACGAGCCACCTGTCGTTTGGGTCCATATTCGGGTCATGACCAGGTCTGGACTTGAAGCCTTTGCAGCCTGCATCTAGATTCACCTTGACCGGTGACTCCCTGTTAGGTCGCATCAGCATGCTAAAAATCTGCTTTCCCGTCCATAAAGCTCGGGGTTTTATGATGGCAGGCGGGGGTAGATCGATATGCGTCATAGCTTCTAACATATGCTGGCAGATGTATGTGAAGGCTTTGCGATCGAAAAACCTATCCTTGCCGCTCAGAACATATGCAGCTGTGATGAAATCCTGAGTTGCCGCGATGATTGGCTCGCCGTTCTTTGGGGTTACCAAATTGTGCTTTACGCCCATGAGATTGATGGCTTCTGCACGGGCCTCCTCGGTCTGAGGAACATGGAGGTTCATCTCATCGCCGTCGAAGTCTGCATTGTAAGGAGTGCAGACGCATTCATTGAGTCTGAAAGTTCTCCATGGTCGCACCTTAACCAGATGGCTCATGATACTCAGCTTGTGAAGAGACGGCTGTCGATTAAAGAGAACCACATCACCGTCTTCCAAGTGACGTTCGACCGCGTCACCATATCTCAAATCCCTCGCTGCCTGCTCCCGATCAGCAAATCTGAGGTTGATCCTGAAGCTATCATCGTCCCCATCTCCCCGTTTTATAATAAATTGCGCGCCTGGCCAAACATCAGGACCATTTCTGACGCAGTCCCTGAGCTTTTCGGCATTCTGACGTTGAAATCTTTCAGGATATGTCAAGTTTTTGGCTACCAGTAGCGGTACGGCAACCTGGTCGATGCCCAAATTTGGGTCAGGTGATATGACAGTACGGCCAGAAAATTCCACTCGCTTTCCCGATAGATTGCCTCGAAAGCGTCCCTGTTTTCCCTTGAGACGTTGGCAAAACCCTCTGACATGTTTGCCTCCGAATCCTGGCTGTTGGAGACCAGGGACATCGCTGTTGACATACATGGCTACTTGGGTCTGGAGATACTCCCATTGCTCCATGAGTTGAGAGATGGACGCTCCCTTCTGTAGCCCCCCCCTGATGATACCACAAATAAACACTATCTCGGCAAGCTTTGTAGTGATGTCATCCTCGTTGCTGCCGGCATTGTCCTGGGCAACAGATGGGCGTATACAGATAGGCGGTGCGGGCAGATATTGCCATAGAAACATCTCAGGCCTACCCTCGGCTGGGTCGATGCCAAGCAAATCGCAATCTTCCGAGCTGATGCGCTTGAAAAGATTAAGGACGCGGAGGGGATTGAGATCTTCCACTGCCTTTCGCAAGTGCTTCTCTAGTTCGGGATTGTGAAGCTTTGCCTCCGCAAAAGATTCATCAAATCTGACCTTGCTTTCCGGTGGGACCTTCTTCGCTGATGTAGACCTGTTGAATGCGGCAAACTTATCATGAACAAGCTTCAATACTCCGTGCTTCTTGATAGAGCCATTGATAGAGCCACAGTGGGGACAGGATTTGTTCTTCATGCAGGCCTTTTTGATATCTTGATGTATGCCGGACCGTCGAAGATTGTCGTTTCCAGGTCTCCTTAGGCTTTTTAAATAACGTCTCCGTTCAGGTTCTGAGAGCAACATGCGAGCGCAGTCTTTACAGATCTGCTCAAGTATCTTGCGAATAAATCCAAAATAACCAATATGAAATGCGGGAAGTGGTAGCCTGACATGCCCAAAGTGACCATGGCAGTTCTGAAAGACCTCGTGGCAGGTCGCGCACTTGCCAGTCTTGCTTGATGTGCCCTATTCCTTTTTTGAGCACTTTCTCACTAAAGTCACGTAAAATTTACAGGACTTACCAAGCGAGGATCCAAGGCGCCATTGAGTAAAGGGGTTCTCCCATTCGAAAGATCATAAAGCAGGCGGTGAGATACCTCAAGGACAGCCTGGTTCACGATGTTTTGATTCGATCTGTTAAAAAGCGCCACTGTCAGCACGTCAAGCGACCATGTTTACGAACCACCACCACGCACTGAACGCCGAATTTAATGCCCATGAATCTTTTCGGTAATACGTCAGAGAGTTGTCGCTTGATAGGATTGGATCCTTGATCCGTAAGTTCCATTATATCGGCACTGGGAATACGTCGCAACCAAGCGAGATCCGAACAGCGCCACCGTCTGTCTCGTTGGTTCGGGGTTTTTGGTCCTGTTGAGCAAGTGTCAATTAATTGTGTTAACCAAAGAAGGTTGTGGTCTCGGATTGGTTAGGTGGGGTCTGAAAGTGGTCTTATAATACTAAGTAGGGGCAGCTATTACTAGCTAGGTTATTATTGACGATAGTAGGCCTCCTAGATAGGTATTTACGATAGATAAAGAGTTTTTATAGATTAATAAATTAAATAACTTTTAGAGAATAACTAGATAGTATAGCTTAAAACTATATTAATTTTATATTATTAACTATAAGTTATTTTAAAAATCTTATAGGTTATAAGTTTAGTACTTTTATAAGAAGAAGATATAGATTAAGGAAAATTAATTAGGATAGCTTTATAGTAAAGTTCGATATACCTAAAAATAAGGTAAAATAAGACTTAAATAATACGATTTAGTATAAGTAATAATACGATTAAAAATAGATTAATTTATAAAGAAATAACTAGTATCGTATTACTACTATATTAAATAGATATATCAGTGGAAGATATTTGAGTTTTTAGAAATTATAAGATAATATATAGTAATCCTCTAGTATAATTCTACTGTTGACGGCGACGCGCTATAATATAGTTGTAAAGGGTTAAGATCCTTCTAAAAGCCTCGGCTATACCCTCGCTAATCGTACGTAGCCCTATACGTAGATTAGTTATTAATTACGTAACCCTTTTAATATTATCTAATACCCTATTATCTTCGCCGCCGTCTAGCTCTACGAATACTAGTTAGATCGATAAGAAAATACTACCTCTAGAATAAGGAGAACTTAAATATTCTAAAAAAAAAAAATTCGACTTAGTAATTTAACTATCGAACTAGTAATTAATAGTAGTATATTCCGGAACCCTAGTATAGGGAAACCCTATACTTAAGTACTAGTTTCTTATTAGTTTTCCGATAGTATAAGATACTATTAAAATACTATATCTCTAAGTACTAAGATAGATTACTAGCCTTTTTTATCGAATTTAGACCTAGGTCTAGGCTTATAATACTATACGGATTTCTCCGGACCCCTTAGGGGTCTTTTATAACGGTCTACGTAAGAGGTGAACCTTTTTACGTAGAATGAGATTATATTCTAAACTAAAGAAAAGAAGAGAGAGAAGAAGACCCTACGAGAGGCGTAGGGTTCTTTATATATAGCGAAGGACCCCTAGGGGGTCCGGAGAAATCCGTACGGTTCTATAAACCTAGACCTAGGTCTAGACTTAATAGAAGAGGCTTAGTTTACTACTATCGAAAGATTCGCTACTATCGAAAGACGGAATTTACTACTATTAATTATTAGCCTTAATAGTTAAGCTATAAGGTTAAAAGTAGGTTTATTAGAGAGCTTATATTCTTCCGGTTCTAGGGGTAGTATTCTTTTATCGATCTAACTAATATTCGTAGAGCTAGCCGGTAGCGAAGATAATAGGTACCGGATAATATTAAAAGGACTATATAACTAATAACTAGATTACGTATAGGGCTACGTACGATTAGCGAGGGTGTAGCCGAGGCTTTTAGAAAGGTCTTAACCCTTTATATTAGCCCCTTTTTTCCTCCCCTTTTCTAGGGTTTCGTAGCCTATAGAACTTCTAAAAGACTAGATTCGTAGACTTCTAAAGCTTCGGTATCTAAGAAGTTTTTTAAGGGTTTTTTAATAGGTTCTACGTAATTTTTCTACTTAATTAGAATACTAAAATAGCTATTTCTAGATTAGTAGTATTATATAATCTTTTCTATAACCTACTCCCTTTCGATATAATTATTAGAGGCTTCTAATAGTTAGATAAAAAGTAGTTCCGGGTAGGCTATATTTTAAGAAAGAAGTAGGTCTTCGAAATCTCGGTATAGAAAATCTATATAGAAAATAGGGTAGATTCCGGGGGGGGTATCTAGTCGGATAATATAAGATCCTACTAGATTTATAACCCTATATAGTAGGGCTATCTAGTCTAGTTTCTTCGAGGGTCTAATAGTTCTAATATTCTTTAAATATAGTAGAACTCTATCCTTTATCTTATAAGATTCCGAGGCTTATCGTAACTAGTTCGCGTATTTCTCTTAAGTTTTTTAGGTATCTACTATTACTAGTACCGCTAAATTATAATAATCTCTTAGTTTTCTAACCTATTCGCGCCTTTTTTTAGCCGGAAAGACTATAGATCTAGTATAAAACCCTATATTAGGTTCTAGGGTCTCGAAGTAGTATCTATAGTTTAGGATGAATAGGGAGAATCCTATAGATATAGATTTCCGGTTACTAAAAACAAGTATTATACTAGGTAGTAATATATCCTAATTATTTTAATTAAATAAGTAGAATATCTATAAGTAAATGTTATAGCAAAGGACTAATTTGTAAAGGGTTAAGACCCTTCTAAAGCCTCGGCCCAACCTCGCTAATCGCAAGTAGCCCTATACGTAGACCCCGTTATCTTCGCCGCCGTCTAGCTCTACGAATACTAGTTAGATCGATATAAAAATACTACCTCTAGAACTAGGAGAACTTAAGCGTTTTAAAGAACCTACTTTCGACTTAGTAGCTTAACTATTAAATTAGTAATTAATAGTAGTATATTCCGGAACCCTAGTATAGGGAAACCCCGCGCCTAAGTACTAAGATATATTACTAGCCTCTTCTATTAGACCGAGACCTAGGTCTAGGCCTATAGAACCGTACGGACTTCTCTAGACCTTTTAAAGGTCCCTCGCTATATATAAAGAACCTTACGCCTCCTATAGGGTCTTTTTCTTCTTTTCCTTTTCTTTAGTTTAGAATATAATCTTATTTTATATAAAAAGGTTTACCTTTTACGTAGACTATTATATTATTCTAAACTCTTTTAAAAACCCTAGAAAGCCCTAGACGATATCTAGGCCCCCCGGAACTCTAGAAAAGTCCTAGACGATATCTAAACCTCTAAAACCCCTAGAAAAATCCTAAACGATATCTAGGCCCTTAGACTCTCTACGAAAAGCCCTAGACGACTTCTAAGCCCCCCTAAACTTTACGAACTTCCTAGAACCCCTTTTAGTTCTTAGGACTCTTTTAAGATCTTTTTTTTCGTATTCTAAGATTAGAACTCTCTATTTAGTAGAATTTCCTAGGAAATAGAGTATACTTTACGATAGGTTATTATTCTAATAAGGACTCTATAATCTAGAGATTTTTAAGAAATCCTAGAACTCTAGAAAACCCCCCGAGACCCTACGATAGATCCCTAAGACCCCTAGGCCTAGTATCTAGCCTACTTAAAGGCTAATATAAATAGGATAGCTACCTCGTAAGCTATATAAGAAGAGGTTATCCGGAATTTTTAGAATTAACTCTAAGAGGTTTTTAAAGCCCCCCCGGCTTATCCGGCCTCTCTAATACCGGAATAGGCCGGGGCCCCCGAGAATCCCTAACTTAAAAAGGCCTTCCCCGATATCCCCCGTTTTACTAGAAAACGAAAGGATTTTAAAGCCTAGTTTTTAGAAGCCCGGGCTAAGATTAGTATCGATAAAACCTCTATTAGTACTTTTTTCGCTTAGTTCTACTATATCTATAATAGAATAGAATCCTCGGCCTAATTTTTCCTATCTACTTATATTTAAAATATAGAAAAATAAAAGCTTATAAACTTTTCGAATCTACTAGGTTATATAAAATCTATTTATATAGATTTTAATAAGGTAATTAGGGTTTAAAATAAGTTTTAAAAAGAAAAAATAAAAGAAAAAAACTTATTTACTTTTTATCTTCTAAAATTCGAATACCTCCTCGCCGAGGCTAAACTTATAAATACCCTAGAAGGTATAAAAATCTCGTATCTAGAAGGGAATATCTCTCTAGACCTCCGAAAAACCCTAATCGGCCGAGAATAACCCTAGATTTACGTCTTATATATTAGGATTTTCCTAGGACTCGCCTCGGATTTAGAAAGACTAGCCTACTACGATAAATATTACTTTTCTTCTCGTACTTTACTAAACCCCCCCCGGGCTTTTACTAGTTAGTTCCGGGCTCGGGGTTTTTTTTAAACTACCTAGACCTCCTATAAAGACCTTATAAATTAAGAACCTTTTTTTAAGATCTCTAGGGGTTACTTAATTTTAGAAGAGAAAGAAAAGAGATTCCGACTTAGTCTCTACTTCTACTACGCTTAAAAAGGTTACTTATATACTTTTTACCCTTCGGTATTTATTTAGACCTAGGCCTATACTAGAAACCCCGTTCTAACCCTAGAAGAGCCCTAGATATCCGGGGCTATCCGAGAAACTCTAGCCCCTACGAGGGCCCCTACTAAAGCTACGAAAGCTAAGAAAACCCCTAAAGTCGTCGAAATCTTCTTAGACGACTTAAGAGACTCGGAATCGGAAAAAGAGTAATTTTAAGTTAAAATCTCGACTTAAGGTCTTTAGAACCCCCGGAAATCCCTATTTAACCCCTAGCCTCTTTAGAAGAGGAGGGTACTTATATAAATACTATTATAAACGATAGATCTAATATAAAACCCTTTATCGACTC
>JAOYNU010114322.1:0-32472 GCA_026745395.1 Tympanopsis confertula | reverse complement strand
CAAGACCTTGCTTGGCCTCTTCCCCTGGTCCGTCTAGGTCTTTTTTGGGCAAGGCTTCGCGCAGTTCGGCCTTCATATTGGACCATATTTCTTTCCTTTCTTTCCATATGGTGACAATCTGTGCTGACGGAATATGTGATTTGAAAGGCAGCCATTTAAATGACAAAAGCATGATATTCAAAACCACACAGAGGATAATCAGACTGTAGATGTATTGTCGAGAATATATCAGTTTACTCCATATCTTGTTAGTAGGCCCTCCTTCAGAGTCGTAGCCTGCTGTCCATGACTCAAGTGTTGTTGGTTGTCGTAGAATCTGACTAGAATTGAAGCAAGGGTTGTAACAGGTGTCACCGAGTTCGCCCCAGCGGGTACTGTTTGAGAATGTCGTCCACACACTCGAGTTCCAATCTGAGTCTCTCCACGATGATTGCCATCCGTCACTAGAAGTCGACTCAGTGGGAAGTATGTCGGGGTAGCAGAACATGTACTGAATCGGAGAATTATCTGCCCTTGCCGAGTAGACCAGCGCACAGATTGAGCCGGCGAGCATCAGCGCATTCCAAAGACAAAAGAGGACATTCCGCGCTCTCTCTTTGGTCAAGACGCGAGACCAACACTGAAGTGGGAGGAATACGAGGTACCCTGTCACCACGATAGCGAGAATCGCGTCGATGTCCAGCTCCAGGGCTGCGGGCTGAATCAGGACATGATCTTCTTGTGTGACAAGCTGCGGGAAGCTGTTGATCAGGTTGGTGTCTTTTTGCACGTAAGGAATAGTCACTCGCGATGCATCTTCGAGCTTAGCGGAATTCGCGACCAGAATGAAGGCTTCTATTGCTGCGGTTCCCGCATAAGTCGCAGCCGCGCCCAAGAACACATCAGCGAGCCATCCTGTCCAACGCGTTACGCAGCTAGCGACCAGCAATGCGTAAAAAAGGTATCGTGGGCAAGAATCATATATTGTACTGATCGGATAGAAGCATTGGGCCTCTTGCGCCACGAACAATGGGTCGCCAGTGGTCATCTCCGAGACATGAAGAAGTCCTAGTGGCAACGGGGAGAGCAGAGCAGACTGCGACCAGAATTTGTTCAAGGTGACATTTCAAGTGAGGCCCAAGCGGGATTTTTTCGAACCTCAAAAAGTCTTCAAACAAAATTCAAGAAGACTTTCCGCCGCATTTTGTTCTATTGCTGCCTTGGGGTGGAGACTGCGGCAACTCTGGGTCGCCTCCATTTTACGTCACGACTTCCCCCACAAAGAACGTTATTTACACATGCATGTGTAGCTACGAAGTACACTCTTGTAAAATGCCATTGTGAAGCTTTTGTGAGGCATACATATTGCAAAATTTGAAGAGGATTGGCACCATTTTTCGAATTCGCTCATGGGGGCCGTTGTTTGAAAAATAGCTGTGATATGTAAGTTGGGGTCGTATTTGACCAATAGATAATTTTATTTCCAGAATCTGAATGCAGACCTGCTCTCTGAGTTTTTTTTTCTCTGAGTATCCTGCTTGGAAAGTTCTTATTAGAGCCATAATGCAGGCATTTTGCTATGGCGTGTCATGAGAGTAGGAGACACTTGCATTCGTGGCTGCTTGAGCGGACCGGCGCCAAGACATGCACACCAGGTAACGAGCACACATTCGAATTTCTTCTCAAAAGCTGACATTGACATCTTAAATTCCAGAGTCCTATTACCGCTCGAAGGAATATCTTAGCGCCGCCTGCGAACGGAGTGTCCCAGTATATGCGCTATTTCCATCCGAAGTCGGAATTATCGGTATTTGGAGAAATGGACCTTAGATTCGAATTCTATAAAGCACAAGGGAAATGACCTTCAATTTCTTTCATTATTGCAGTTCAAATTCAATTATTTGTATATATCAACATTTTTTATTACAATGGCCACATCTAAGATCGTTTTTGTCACGGGTGGTAATGGTGGAATTGGCTACGAGACCGTGAAGGCTCTACTTCAGTCCGAAAGATCATACAAAGTGCTCATGGGCAGTCGATCTTTGGAGAAAGCAGACGAAGCTATCAAAACCTTGCACGCAGACCTTCCAAATATCTCCAACACTGTACAGGCAATTCAGCTCGACCTCGTTAGCGACGAGTCTATTCAGAATGCATTTGAGAAAGTACAAGGCGAGTATGGCCGTCTTGACATTTTAATCAACAACGCAGGTGAGCTTCGTTCCATATACCCCTACTCATGCAGACAGATATACTAAATAGATTAGGCGCTACGTTCGACATCGAATACCTCCGAGGCAATGTTGGACTTCGTGAATGCTTCAACAAAGCTTACGATGTGAATGTGTCTGGTACGCATGTTATGACAGCAACATTCGTCCCTCTTCTTCTCAAGTCAGATGAGCCACGCCTGCTCTTCGTTGCAGGTCTTTCGCATATCAATCAGGCCTCCGAAAAATACTTTCCCACTCCACCTCAACCTGCCGGGTGGCCCAAGAAAATTGATTTCGAGACTATCGGGTATCGGTCCAGTAAGCTCGCCTTGAGCATGATTATGCTTGACTGGAACCACAAACTTAAGGCAGATGGCGTGAAGGTATGTTCAGTGGGACCTGGAATGCTGGCGACGAATCTGGGGAACATGAAGGAGAAGGCTATTGAATGGGGCATGGGCCATCCTAGTATTGGCGGAGATATCATCAAGCGTGTTGCTGAAGGAGAAAGAGACGATGATATGGGAAAGATTATTATTCGTGATGGTATCTTGTCTTGGTAACAGAATTGACGGGTAGCCGATGTATCTACTAGTTGGAAGATTCGCTACGCACTCGTTTCCTCGCTGGTACTTCACATTTCCTTTGGAATCTCATACATTCTGTCATACATGACCACGCCCTTTATTAGCTGCTTTCTTAATAATAACGTAGGATGCCCCTGTTGCTGTTGAAAATAATGTGCAGCTCCGGGTCAGCTGATGAGCGGAGTTAAGCTTGAAGTATCCGGCAAGCATGGGTGCATTCCTAGACCAGTTTCATAAGAACGCGCAAGCCTGATCGTATCAGCAGACTATTAAGTGAAGCAAGGCACCCTGAATCCAAATAACTCAAGTTTGAGGCTGAGTTGTTGGGGCGTCACCTCGCGCTCGTCTTCCGCTTCTGGATTAGATTGGATGCCCTACGTTAACTCCGAGATGGGGGCCTAGCCGGATTTTAGGATCATTCGAGGTATGACAGAGCATATAAATGTGTAAGATCTCATAGTTCGAATTATAACTTGAGTAACTCGAATATCATTTCAAATTCTCGCAAAGATGAAGGAAGCGTTTGTGAACGGAGAAGACTTGACGGTGACCGTGCGTGACACGGAGATTCCCGTCCCCGCCGCCAACGAAGTATTGATCAAAGTTGTTGTTTCCGGCACCAATCCTAAGGATTGGAAAATGCCCCAGGATAATCCAGATACCCCACCAAGAAACCAAGGAGATGACTTCGCTGGGTACGTCGAGGCTTTGGGAGAAGGAGTTGTTGGATTCAACAAAGGTGATAGAGTTGCGGCGTTCCACCCAGTTTTAAACCCTCATGGAAGCTATGCGGAGTATGCGATCGCTCCAGCCCACACTATTTTCCACATCTCTAGCAAGACTAGCTTCGAAGGTAAATTTGAGTTCCTGTTGGACTTTCTACATTCTGTCATAGTCTTGAGCTAATGCATGCACAGAGGCGGCTACCGTCCCGCTGGCCGCTATGACAGCTGCCGTCGGTCTATACCAGACACTCAGGCTCCCACTGCCATGGAATCCTACATCTGAGCCATTACCCCTGGTTGTTTACGGTGGAGCGACTGCAGTGGGGGCTTTTGCAATCAAGTTTGCTAAGCTTTCTAACATCCATCCACTGATTGTCGTGGCTGGCCGAGGCTCTGCCTTCGTGGAAACACTTATCGATCGCGAGAAAGGTGACACAATTATCGACTATCGTGAAGGAGACGAAGCGATCCGCGCAAAAATCAAAGATGCGGCAGGTGGCCAGCCCATTCACTATGCATATGACGCTGTCTCGGAGCATGGGAGCTACCAAAACATTAGCACCGCTCTAACTGCGCCCGCGGAAGTGACAACAGTACTGCCTTCGACCGGCTACCAGCCTCCAGAGGGAATCCGCCATGAGCATTGTATTGTCGGGTACATTCATTTCCCACCCGCGCCCGGAAAGACTATTCATCATATCGAGTTTGGCGCTGCTTTCATGCAGCTTATAGGTCGCGGTCTAGCTCAGGGATGGTTCTCGGGACACCCCTATGAAGTGCGCCCGGGAGGTTTGGCTGGAGTTGAAGGCGCACTAGGCGATCTCAAAGCGGGAAAGGCATCAGCCGTGAAATATTTAGTCCGCATAAACGAGACTGAGGGGGTTGCGAAAGAGATCTAGAAAGCGGATCTCCGACGGCTGCCTTTATGCAGCTGCGTATAGTGTACCGAGGTAGACCCATTAGTACTAGGCCATGCGATCATTGGGTTCTTTCACTTCAACCACGGGTTGATGGATCTCCTCAAACTATCCACAAGGAGACCGACAATCAATTTTTATGCTTTGTTTCATGCTATTACGTAGGCCGAAGTTAATTGCACAGCTTGAGATATTTGGATCCGTTCCTCAACTTATGCTACACGTAGCATCTTAAGCTCTCATCGTAGTTTACATTCCTTTTTATTGGTGCTTGCGTGCCCCAATTGGCAATTGCATTGTTAAATCCATCGAAATTGTGGCTTGCGAGCTCCTCACAACTTTTGGCAACCCCCCTATCTGTCGATCATTTCCTGCGTAGCTTGATGGTCTGGTTCAGGTCCACTGCCAAGCCGCTCATCTGCAAGCAAGCGAGCATTGTCGGGGTTATCATGGAGAAATCACTAATCGCATAGCTATGATTCGATCAACTTACTGGGTCTGTACCTGATCGGCGATTATCGCGATGCGACAAAAATAAATTTTGATTTGTAGTCGGGCTTGACATCAATGCTCACCGCGATGTCTAAAAAGACTCATTCGGAATTCCCTTGACTTAATGCCGGGGCAAAAACTCTTGCCCGACGCCTCGAGGCCGCTGTTTCACCAGTATCAGCAGGTTATATGAAGTCAGATGAGGGGCGCGCAAGCGTGCTTCTCCTGAAGAGTTCCAGCCCTTAGTGTCCGCACGTGTCGGGACGGCAGGCGCCCAGAAGCCCCGGACCGTTAAGCGAACTGTGGAACTTCTCAGATCCAGGAACAGTTCGCTCGATTAACCGCATGAGGAATGCAGCTGACAATCTTATGCATTGCCCGGCGTGGCCTTCCTGATCAAACCGATTGGCCTTGGCAAATCGGCGGGATGTTGATTTCAAGCAACATTAGTAGTATAAATCCCCCGATCCGCAACTCGGCCTAGATGACACGTTCTAGAGTACCGCAAAGTCTGCAGGTCTTTAGAATTTGACGTGTCAATATGGTCGGCGCGTTCTCTGTGTTAAAATCACTACCGGTGGTAGCGGTTGGCGCCCTGGGTGTCAGCTACCCTCCTACCCCTGAGGATTTGACCACGCCAGTGCAGCAGCGACTGGCTGTTTACGGGCCTAACGGTAGGATCATTTGAGAAACAAATCTTCTTGAACTTCAACTAAAAATTATCCCAGCTGTATCTGTGGGCTGGAATACATACCAGCAGATGAACCAGACCTGTGTGAAGTATGGCACCTCCTCCGACAGCTTGGAATCGCAGACTTGCTCAACTGGGTCCACTACATACGCAACATCGCGTACCTGGGCCAATGCAGTGATCTTGTCTGACTTGAAGCCATCGACTACTTACTACTACCAAATCGTGTCCACAAACTCCAGTGTGGAACACTTTCTGAGCCCCCGTAGCGCCGGTGACAAGACCCCATTTAACATGGACGTTGTCATTGACCTTGGTGTCTATGGTGCAGATGGCTTCACAGCCTCAAGCAAAAAGAAGGATACTATCCCCTATGTTCAGCCTGAGCTTAATCATACCACGATTGGCCGCCTTGCACAGACCATCGACGACTACGAGCTTGTCATCCATCCTGGCGACTTTGGCTACGCCGATGACTGGTATCTCAAATTCACAAATCTCTTCGAGGGAAAGGAAGCATATCAGTCTATCTTAGAGCAGTTCTACGACCAACTGGCGCCTATCGCTGGCCGCAAGCCTTACATGGCCAGCCCCGGCAATCACGAAGCCGACTGCTCGGAGATTCCTTATATCCTGGAGCTTTGTCCAGAGGGCCAGAAGAACTTCACCGATTTTATGCACCGCTATGACCGAACCATGCCCACTCCCTTCGCTTCCTCATCTAGCGATAGCAATGCGCAGTCACTGGCCAGCCAGGCCAAGAGCCTCGCCCTTCCACCATTCTGGTATTCTTTCGAATACGGCATGGCTCACGTCGTTATGATCAACACCGAGACCGACTTTCCCGACGCACCAGATGGAACTGACGGCTCAGCAAAGCTCGACAGCGGTCCTTTCGGCGCCTCAAATCAGCAAATCGAATTCTTAAAGGCTGACCTAGCCAGTGTTGACCGCACTGTGACGCCCTGGCTCATTGTTGCAGGCCACCGCCCATGGTACAGCACCGGCGGCTCTGATAATATCTGCACGCCCTGCCAAGAAGCATTCGAGGATCTGTTCTACCAATACGGCGTTGATCTCGGTGTTTTCGGCCATGTCCACAACTCACAGCGTTTCGCTCCTATTTACAACGGCACTGTTGATGCCAATAACCTTACAGATCCCAAGGCGCCTATGTACATCATTGCCGGTGGTACTGGTAACATTGAGGGATTGAGCTCAGTTGGTGACAAGCCGGATTATACCGAGTTCGCATACGCCGATGATTACAGCTATGCCACATTGAAGTTGCTCGATGAGCAGAACCTGCAGGTTGACTTCATCCGCTCGTCGACGGGTGAGGTGCTGGACTCGAGCACGCTTTTCAAGTCTCACAAGACTGCTTTTGTGTCTCAATAGAATTATTGATTCCTCTCCCTGTCAGCTACTGTTGATGTGAATGAGAATACCTCGTTAAATAATTGGTGCACTACGACTTAATGGGAAACATTCCATCCACTGTGAATTCTGCAGACCAGATTATAAACCATGTGCCTGACTTGTAGGTGTAAGTGAACTTGTTGAGCCTGAATAGAAAACGAGGCATTGTATATGAGCACGAAGATGTATTTTGCTGTTCTGTACTCCTTGAGACGAGATTAATACACCTTTGAATGACCTTCGAGCCGGGGAGGTTTCAGTGTGACGATGAAGAAAAAAACGCCGAGCAGGGCAATCGAGAATGTGAGAGGCACAGAAGCATTCTGGAGATCTCCGTAATGCTCCCATTGGAAAAGCCAAGCAAAGAAAAAGTATATCGTGGGACTCAGAAAGACCAAACTGTAGAATATGATCATCGATATGCAGCGCTGTTCCACGATGTAAAGTCCCCAAAAGAATTCGCGACATGAATCATCCTCCTGCATAGACTGGTCACGCTTTGGGAGCCTCTGCTGAACATCACATCCGAATGGGATTGCGTTGTTTGAAATTTTCTTATACCAAAACTGCTCAATCTTTCGTAAATAAGTAAGGTGACGAGCTTGTTGCTCAAACCAGTGGGTAAATTCATGTGGGGAGATCGGTGGGTCGGGGCTGATAGGTCGAGGTGAAAAGTGATAAGATGCTTCTTTTTCGCTCGGAAATTCGGGACGCAGTGCCGAAAACTTTGCGGATGAAAATTTTTCGAACTACGCCAATAATAGGTTAAACCATGCCTCTTCGTTGCGGTAATGGATTTGAGCAAACCTTGAAAAATTCGCAATGTGAATAGCCTCGGATACCAAACCAGGCCGAGCAAAATCCACGGTGCCGATAGTACATAGTTCGAATCCAGACGAAGAAATCATGATCACTCATACTCTTGACAGATGTTTGAGCGAAGCTTCTTGCACTTTGAAGAATGGAGGTGTCAGGGGTAACTAAGAAGACATAGAGATCAAGTTGAGTTTGTGCTCTGACTTGGGGAGGCGTTGTTGTGGAGAGAGTAGGAGCTTGTCCTTGAGGTTTCCCGTGGCCCTGGACTGTGAGGCTCCCATGATGACCTTGCATATTTGAAGTTGAGATTGGAGGGCCTGGTGTTAATGTAGTCGATGTGGTATTAAGGGAGCTTGACGGAGCGACTTTTCGCGGTGCGCTCATAACTATACTCGCAAACGAATTGGGAACTTCGGCCCAACGAACCTTTCCGCAGGTCTAAACGTTCTTATTAGCATTGCATATGTAATGGCTTGTTTTTACTCACGCATTTCCATATCAGGCGCTTCTCCCCTCGTGATAATGGACGCATATACGGTTTAAGAGGCCACCAGTTCCATGTTTCCTCGGTAATTGCCTCCCATTTTCCTTTGACTCTATTCAGAATCGATGAATCATCTTGAGGGCCAAAAGAAATTTCAGCAGGTTCAATCAATTGCAACTCGCTCACAAGAGTCTCGAGAGCTCGTATTGATGTTTTGTGTGCTGAAGCTATGGATCCTTTCTCTCTTGAGATCCACTGCATCATAACAAATTGAAAAGACGGATAAACAAATTCATGAAACTGCGTCACCATGACTTGAAATGCGCTCGTTCGAATAATGAACTGTTCCACCTTCTCCAAATTTGTCAAAATTGAAAGCTCCTCAACTTCCTCATTTCCTTGGTCGAAGTAGTCATCCGATTCGGGGTCCCCATTACCCTCTTCGGAGTCCTCATTGCCCTCTTCGAGGTCATAGGCTCTTTCGGAGTGAATAGTTTCTGGTTGGCCTTCTGTATGTTCAACAGCATATGAAGCTCCAGCTTCGACCTGTTGCGATTCGAGGAACTTTGCAATATTTTCTCTTGGTTCTAGGTCCTCAATTTTCTCAACGGTACGGGCTTCAAGAATGGATGAGCGTGATAAATCAAGTCTTTGGATGAAATGGGCTGAGATGCTGAGCGATGCCCTTCTAAAGAATTCGACAACATCGCGGTGGCCCTGACTTCCCGATTCCTGCGATAGTCTGGAGGCAAATCTTTGAAGAACTCTTCTGAGATTTCTTTGAACTCTCTCCTTTGACATGCGTCTTTCTTCAATTGCATACTTGCAGAGGTCTCGGAAATTGCTATTCTTCAAGAGGAAATCGTGAAATAACTGACTGCCGATAACTGCAATCCTTGCTCTTCCACCGAAGTAACCGATGATGGCGCTCGAGAGTCCATAGAAAGAATACTGTCGGGTAAGGACACAGAGTCCAAAGTATCCAAGTCCGTATCATGGTCTTCAGACGGCCCTAAGTCCACCGCAGATATGACTTCGGAAATTTGATTCAGGAATTTCTGCGCACGTAAAAGCTCTTCATCACCCCTTTTCAATTTTCGAGCTCGGCTATCGACGACCTTTTTCATATGAAACTCGGCCTGCTTCCGCTTCTTTCCGTTGAATTGAACATGTGCAAGATTTTCCAAGCTCGCTAGCGTGTCTGGATTTTCTAAGCCAAGAAATTCCTTGCGAGCACTCCACACTTGCACTTCAAGATCTTCGGCTTTAGCCCAGAGGTTTTGTGCTTGATATACCGATGATAGGTTTTCCATTGCACTGATTGTGTCGCGATGAGTAGAACCTCGATTTGTCTTGTAATTCTCCACCAGTTCCCGATATAGATCTTCGGCTTTCTGCAGATGACCTTCGTCCTGATAGATAGATGCAACTAATTTCAGACTTGATATGGTTTCAGGGTGACTCAAGCTCAGAAATCTTCTTCGCATTTCGAAGACTTCCTCGTGGAGCTTTTTTGCTTCCTCAAATTGACCCTGGTGTTGGTACACCCTCGTAATGTTGTTTATGCTGGCCCAGGTATCTGGATGGTCTAAACCAAGAATAAGCTTCCTTGCCTCAAGCACTCTTGAATAAATATACTTTGCACCATTCCATCTGCCCTGATTTTCATAGGTATTTGCGAGATTCGTCATTATGGTCAACGTGTCTGGATGATCCTGTCCAAGTAAATCCTTGCTTATTTCAAGCGAGTTCTTAAGTACCAGTTCAGCTTCATACCATCGGGCTTGAGACCTCATCGCTAAGGACAAATACTCCATGATCTTGAGTTGATTTTGATCCTTGTTTTCTTGCCCATGATCGAAGATGGCAAGCTGTTCTTTCGCGAGGAACTCTGCAGTTTTCCATTTGCCTTCCAGGGTATACGCAAGAATGAGCGTTTTTGAGCTCTCTCTCGTTGCTAGATTTTCTGGGCCGAGCAGGGACTTTCTGACTTCTATTGCACTCATGGACATCTGTTTCATGATTATTATCTCTCCAAGTGCCTCGGCTTGGGATGCACCTTCTTGCAGAAGAGTAGCCCATCTTAGAAGAGACTCCTGGTCAGAAGTTGGGGGCTTGTTCAGTGCAGCCTGCACTAGATGTGGGAAAATAGACTCGTTGTGAAGCCTTTTTTGAGCAGAACTATTCAAAAGTTCGTAGTAGAGAATTTCGATAAATTCTGCATTCCATAAATCCATATGGCCGTCAGATTTGAGCTTTTCCTTAAACCGTATTTCGAGTCAAGTCATGCATTGTAAAAGTAGGATCGGCGTTTGTGGTAATCAGAGAGTGTCGCACTAATTCGGCACTATAAGCCCTAACCGTGTCTATTCCGAACTGCATATTGATACCCAGTCCTCTAGATAAACCGGATTCATTGCTTCGTCTGTGGTAATGGTTTTGAATTGGGCCTTCGGGAATACAAGTTGGATCGAAGAAGCTCATCAATGAAAGAAGTCTCATCAATGATGGCTCGACTCTTCGGAGGATGATCGATACAGCATTCTCAACAGTCGAGTAATCACGATGCGGTTCAAGGCTAGCAAGCTCCGACAGAAAACGCCTCTTGTTATGAAAAGAGGCAGCAATTCTCATTGCAAGGGGATGAAACTCAAACCCCCGGGCTAGCTGCTGAATGGTTTTCTCGTCTAGACCAGGATTGTCGGTATCGAGTTCTTGCCCAAGTAGTGAAACACTAGTTGTCTCGCTCATAGGTAGAACTTTGAAAACGTTGTTTAGAGGAGCAAACTTAGATGCTAAGTTACCACTTGGAGTTGTAATGACAATCGATCCAAAGATTCCAGTTTCAGGAATGCACCTCAACGGTGAAGCCGTGGTATGTCTGAGAGTGGCGCTGACAGAATTGTCCTGGGTCCCAAGAGAATCAAAAAGTTCAACACCATCTTTGATGTTATCAAGAACAAGAATCCATTTCTTCGAAGACCTCACAAGCCAATCATGGACAAGCTGGACCACATTCATATCACCGTTGTGGCGGCCATTAATGCAGGCCCGCTTGGCAAACGCATGATAGGATTCTCTAGCATGAAAGGCACTGCTTCCATTGATCCAAACTATCGATGATTCCGGGTTCTCTCCCACAATTTGGTGTATGCACTCGTTCACTAATGATGTCTTCCTTGAAAAGCTCAGCACAAGATCACTTCGGACTTAAAGAAGTATTGGAACGAGGATAAACCTACCCAAGACCACTCATACCCCAGATTGCGACACGGCATCCTGGAGTGGAGAGCCTATTATGGACATCACTCAATACGGTGTTGTCGATCACGAAGCTTGGATCTCGTTGGAGAGGGAGTAGAGATCTGGAAAATAGACCGCGCGACCAACTCCACTCGTCGAAAGAGCCTATGATGAAACTCATAAACATGAATTTACTAATGTTCACGACTCATTATAAGCTTACCACGCCACGCATTCATTCTCAAATCCGAGTCCGCATTCTCTCTCAAATACGAGTCCCAATCTTCAGGGCGCTGTATCTGGTCATTGCTTTGAGCAATCTGACTTTGAACAATCTGCAATCCATCCCCTCCAAATGGTACATATACTTCCCGAGGCTAAGACATCTAGGTGGGTGATCTCATTCTTGGCCTTTGAGGCTTCTGACTTGTTTAACCTGTCGGTGAATAGAGGCTTGGCTCTACCGACAAAATCCCAACAGCACGTTTCTGATGACCGAAGCGTGTCTGTGATGGAATTTGGAAAAATATTGCGCTGTGCTATAGGCAGATCCCGATCATTTGATGATCAGAGCACAAGGCTACTGAATTTTGAAGACAATGATTCCAAGGAGGTTGAGGAAGACAGAACGCATACTCATCACCTTCTGGGGCTGAGCAACAGCCTCGCCAAAATCACGTGCTGTTCTGCCTTGACAGGGATCATGCATTTGTCGATCATAAAGAATTTCTGGCACTCATTGAGATATCTGACCGTTGCATATATATTAGATCGTCATAGAGCACTGAACTGATCACGTCCGGTGTAGATACGGTTTACTGAGAATATAATTCGACAGTCCTTTCCCAGCTGGTTCTTAGCCACGAAATAGCGATGCATGCGGGAATACGAGACATGCAACTCCCCAGCAGACTAGATAGAGTACCCACCAAATGGCCAGATTGGACATATTACACGGAACGGGATGCAGCCAGGGTAGTCGAGGTTTTTCTCGAGTATACAAAGCATAATATCTGGTTCCTCCCCCACTATTATCCCGATTAGTAGAACCACGGGTGGATAGATGATCAGTGCGGGGCAATTCAAGACTGACCAACCAGGCGTGAGTGGGAATGAATGGGAATGATCGGTCGCGGACGATGATTCATAATGAGTAGTTCCGAGAGATCATCATACTGTGACCGCAAGAACTATAAAGCTTGCCGCTTCTCAAATCTCTTCTTTCATCCCATTTCATAAGCCCAATTGCATGTCCAATACTACTCTCTCAGCAACAAAACCGATCGACATCATGGCAGACACAAACGAGCTGGTCTTCTACGACATCGCATTTCGCGAGCCACGAAAGACATACTCGTGCGCACCCAATCCATGGAAAGCGCGCTATACCCTCAATGCAAAGAAAGCTCCCTACACTTCACAATTTATCGATCTCCTAGGCATCTCAGATCTGCGAAAGAGTCTCGATATCCCCGCCTCGCGCACAAACGCCGATGGCAGCGACTACTTCACTCTGCCAATGGTGATCAACAAGACCACCGACGAGAAGATCGGCGACTCATTCGACATCGCCATCTATTTAAATAAGAGATATCCTGACTCTGGAGCTGGGGATCTCTTCCCCGAGCAGACCCTGGACTTCAATTACAAGTTCGACATGCCGGGTATGCCCCCACTATCCGACCGCGAGGGGATGGACCAGGGCGTCTTCGCAGAATACGCCAAGTTCAACAAGAGCGTCGACGCCGTCTTCTCAATGCACGTTGTGCTGAATGGATCGAATATGCGATTCAACGATGACCGGGAGAAGGTCATTCGGGGGATCTTCGAGGCCCGCTCAGGGATGTCGTGGGACGAGATGGCGCTGCGGGGACAAGCTCGCACCAACGTTGTCGCCTCGCTTCAAGAATCTTTGGGACCTTTGGCAAAGCTGTTCCAGAAAGACTCATCTGGTCCATTCGTCCAGGGCGAGAAGCTTACATATGCTGATATCATCGTCGGCGGCTGGCTGCGGATGATGAGTGTCACTTTACTCGACAACGAGTGGGGGGATCTGAAGAAATGGCATGACGGTGTCTTTGGAAACCTGCATGATGCCCTGCAACAATATGCTGACATTGAGTAATGTTCACGATCTGTTCTAACTGGTTTGGGGCTTAGCATCGGTCTGGAGTAAACGCCGAGCACAAAAATAAAATTGCATTTTTTTCCCTCTTATTTTGAGTCTTTTCATAGAATTACTTAGCAACAATTGTAGTTTGTAGCGAGTATCAGCTTCAATTAATTGCCCGATCAATTGGCCCAAGTGGTGATCGTAGATCGGCCGCATACGTCACTGATCGCCTCAGATCGGATCGCGAACTTCTCACGATCTCAAAATCTCAAAATCCTACAACGCGTCTACACGTCCCTCACCAGAAGCAATATGTCCAAACGAACACTAGACGCCTTCTTCAAACCAAAAGACGCGCCCCAGAAACGCGCCAAACCCGACTCCGAAGCTCCAGAGCCTCAACTGAACGGACCACCAAGCTGTCATCCAACATACCCCTTCCCAATCCCCGGCCTGCCCTCACATATCGAAGTCGGCCTCACACACGGCACACCAGCCCTCGAAGGCCGCACAATAACCAACCAGCCCGACCTCGACCTTCTCCACTTCCAGCCCTACATACCACGGCAAACAGCAAACGAGCTCTTCAAGTTCCTCCGCGCCGAACTCCCCTTCTACCGCGTCCAATACTCAATTAAGCGCTTCGGCCGCGAGACACAAATAAACACACCGCGCTACACAACCGTCTTCGGCGTAGACGAGACAGCAAAATTCAAAGACCAGCAACCAGACTCCTCCAATGCACATCTCGTCAACGCGCAAACCAACAACCCCATCCCACCAACAAAATACCAATACCCCCCACGCCCAATCCCCCAATGCCTCTCCCACCTTAAATCCCTCGTCGAGTCCGCCACCTCCGCAAGCTACAACTTCTGCCTCGTAAACTACTACTCCAGCGGCGAAGACAGCATAAGCTTCCACTCCGACGACGAGCGCTTCCTCGGCGACTCACCCTGCATCGCCTCGCTATCCCTCGGCGGAGAACGAGAGTTCCTAATGAAACACAAGCCTCCCCCTGAAAAATCAGAAAAGGGAAGCGTTCCAAAACACGAAGACGTGACACAGCTCGCAGCCTCCGCATCGGTTAAGATGCCGCTTAACTCGGGCGATATGGTGATAATGCGGGGCTCGACGCAGGCACACTGGCTGCACAGTATACCGAAGCGGCGTGGACGAGGTGGCGACGCCGTGCGAGGACGAATAAATATTACATTCCGGAAAGCTATTATCCCCGCCGGCACGAATAACTACTATCACTATAATGTCGGGAGTGGGCCGATATACCGCTGGAACGAGTCGAAGCGGGCGATGCTGATTCCCGAGACAGCGAAATGCTAGAATGCGATAGAGTAGAAGAAAAAGGTATCGTGAATATATTTTCATGCAGCATCTCCGGCTCCGGCCCTCGCAGTCCGTGAACTATAATGCAGGACGCAAGCGCGTCTAATCTCAAACTCCATGTACATTGCTCCCAAATGAATAAACAGAGAAGCAGGTCGTAACATGTGCATGGTGCCGTCACCATGAAAAGAAAAAATCCTCCCAAATAATACAATGGGGATGAAGAGTACAGCCCTAGGCGAAAGGCGGAAAGGTGGAAAGAATCGAAAGCGTGAACTAAAATAGGGTAAGGGTAGAAAGAATTGTCGAAATCGAGCGGTTTTAGAAAGTAATGACTTCTTCGCCGTAAACATCGGCGTAGCATTGCGCAACATCGGGACAGCTATAAACAGAAATTAGTCTCAGTCGTTCGACACACCTGTAGGATACTGTGACAGGTGACTTACAAAACAGGCTCTCTGCCGAAAATAATGTGCCACGAGTACTCCATGATATTCGAAGTAACATCATCGGGCAGATCATTGTTAAGCACCCAGTTATACATGCGCTTGTAATCACTGAGCGGACGCTTAAGAATCTGATCCCTGCTCACAGCAAACTGCGAACAGCAGGGCGCGCCAATAATCTCGGGAACGTTATCGTTTCCGAAAAGTTCCTTCCAGGCCTGCGCGTAGTACTTCTCGCCCGTGTCGCCTGGCTTCGGCGGGCTGCGGAATGGCTGCATCTCCGCCGGACAGCCTGGAGACATTTGACAGCGCAGGTTCACGAAACCCTCTGCGACGACGAACTCGCGCTGCATGGCGCGCACGGAGTCCACGTTGCTGTACTCCATTGTATCGGTGTGCCAGGCCTCGGGCCAGCCTGCGCGGTGAGCGTGGAGGAAGACGCAGATGTGGGGGAGGTCGTCGTAGTGGTCGACGATGTATTGGAGGTAGGGGAGGGCTTCGCGGCCCTTGTTTTTCGGGGTGTGAGGGCCTGGGACGGTAGTGTCGTCAACTGTGTAAACGAAGTTACGCCATCTGTAACACAATTAGTAGGAGTACAAGCGGATATGGTCAATGCTCAGAGTCAGGGAGTGTTTGGTGCAGGGTCGGGCCGTAAGGGTAACAGGGGTGTTCGAGGGCATATGAATTCTTGTATTTTCATTTGAAGGCAAACATACTCAGCGAGTTCAGCGCCGAGCCACGCGGTGTCCTGGTCGCGCATCTTGCCAATCACGATAACGCCCTCGTTGGGGATTTCGATCGGGGTCTTGGAGTAGTCGGACGCGACTTTGCCGCTTGTGCCGGAGCCCCATTTGCGACGCGCCGCCTCCTGAGGCGATTGCTGCGGGCGGAGGGCCGCAGCGCGGAAGGAAGTTGTATCGAAGCGCCAGAAGTCCTGGGGGGATTTGGTGACGGATTTGAGGTTGCGGTTGAGCAGGGCCAGACCAATGATGGTCAGCACCGCAGCCAACCCGATTCGAAGTGACAGCCTCATGGCATGCCGTGGTGCCAATTCGGTGAAGAAGAGAAGAAACGAGGGGGAGAAAGGAGATGTTGAGCCAAGCCAGGGGAAGAGGACTAAATTCTGCGGGTCCGGCAGCCCATGCGGAAGTTAAAACAGCTGAAGGTCAACGAGCGGCAATCACAATCACGCGAGTGATTTGATGAATCTAGAGCGATAGACCAGCAAGGGTGGTCGCACAGGTGAAGAGAAAGAGAGAGTTTCTGTATACTCCGTTTTTCCTCCGGGCTATCATGCAAAGCGCCAGCTGGCGGTTAATAAAATTGAAGACGAAAAGGCTAGAAGATAATTTCCCAGAGTCAGGAGCCACAATGGCCTCGAACCAGCGCGGAGACCCTCGGATGGATACTTGATTGGCAGGAACGAGGCTTCTGGGTACGTTGGGGGCTGCTGGGGATGGTCCCTGCAAAGTACCTTTCGGGCGCTAAACCCAGCATTAACTAGGGACTCCCCACCAAATGTCTTGGACCGGTACCCTGCCGGTACTTCGAGCACAGAAATCCTGGGTTGACTGATCTGCGATCTGCCCGTGAGCTCCAGGGGTAAGGGTAACTTGATGCTTTATTCAGTCTGTACGGAGTTTGTAGCTACAATTAAATGTACTTGGACGAATAATTCCAAATCCAAGGTAGCATGGGGCACCAGATCGGCATCTCCGAAACGAGGCCTGCATTAGAGTTCATCAAGGCCTCTGTTCCATTCTTCCATCTGCCGTTCCAAGGGTCTTCTTCTTACTCTGCCAATCTACCTAATGTTCAATCGCACGTCAGATAATGTTCAAGAACCGAGTACAGTTTGCCCAGCAAGGACCTGGCGCGTGCTCACGTCAAAGGATGCGGACGCAGGGGGAAATGCTACACAATGCTACTGCATTCCGGGCCCACTGCTGACTCGGTGAGAAGATCAGATCCCACCTGGGCACACGCAACATGGCAACATACTAGCAGAGAATCACACACAAGATTTTTCATGGAAGAAATCTTCCGATGAAAATATGGGTCGGGATCCTCGATCTCGGCCGCAATTGTGGTGCCGGGAGATGAGCACGCTTGGGCCAAGACCTGCAATTAATATGGCCATCGCGCTTCGAACGTTCAGAGGCGCCGACCCTGAAGAATTACCAGGTGGCTGCAGGCTTTGATGGACGCCACCGGGGAACCATGTGTCCACCGTGGCAGCCAGGGGTCGGTCACTGGATTGAACTAACTTTTAGTTGCAGTTTCTATGCTACTGATAAGGCTATCAGCTCTTATCGGCAGCGCTGATAGCCGATAAGCCTTATCAGCTGGTTCCTGTCTTTTCAAGGTTGGAAGTACAGACTGATTGTATCAAAGATAGCCCGGTCAGTCACAGCCATTTAAGCTATTTGGAGGATGCATTTCGGCTGCTGATGTGATGTATAGATCAGAAATTATGCCATTCGGCAATGATCTGCGTAAGTGGAAGTAGAGTAAGCTTGCAGTATATTAATGTCCCTGTCGATCACCGCCGTGACCCCTCCTGGGCTACGACTCGGCTTCATCATTTCGGTCAACCTGGTAAGCAGGGACTACTGAATTCTGAAACATTGGAGCTGCACGTGCATGGGTGTATTCTGTACGTCGGCAAAGATGGGAAAACATCTCAAATACTGATAACGCCATCCCAATGTTATATCATGATTATTTTCACACAAAGCACCACCAAGATCATACATTTCAAACCCGAGACTGTCCAGCGAACAAATAACCTTATTAATCGCTCGGTGGTATATTAACATCAAAATCCTCTCCATTATGCGCCACTCTCCCCGTCACACAATTCATCAACCCCAAAAGCCCAGCATGATCCACCCCCCGATGTGATGCAAGGTGGCTCATAAAATCATCAACAGAGTGCAATATAGGAGCACAAGCATCCAGCTCCACACAACAAAAGACACAGCCGAAGCCCATAGACTTCGAAACACCATCTTTCTTGGGGATATGGCTCTTAGCCAAGAACATCCAGCGGTACTTGATACCTGTAGCCGGGTGCCGATGAACAGAGCTATCGATAGCAGCATCTTTGCGCCTCGTAACAGGAGCAGCGAGCGGCATTCCAAAGAAGCAAGATGGACATCCCCACCTCATTGTGTGGGCATACATCCCGAAAGGCTCGTATTGGAGCTTGAACTTGCTCTCTCCAGCTCTAAGCCCCGAGGCCCCTTCGCAGAATCCAGAGAAATGGTTTGCTTTCCGCGGGGGCCAGTATGTTTTGTTGTCGATGCTGTACGGGACAGCTGGAGCTAAAGTATTGTTCGAGGTGCCGGATGTGTGCGAGTTGTTCGAGAGGATAGATGGAGCGGGCGGAGAGCGAGAGATGGAAGAGAGTGAGTGAGGCGGCTCTGATCTTGGAGATCCTGACAGCTCAGACGAGAGGAGCATCTGTTCAGGTCGAGTACTGGGTCCCTCCTCGGCCATTTCATATGCTGCGCTGTCGTCTGACTCTGCATCGCTCTCGACTCCAACGCCTGAATCGGGTCTCACGTCGTCTGTCCATGGATTAATTATGAGCTCGTTGCCCTCGTCACTTATTATCTCGTCCGTTTCGTTCTGTCTGCGATGCTCCTTCCTCCGAGGTTTTGACCGAGGCTTTGGGACTGGCATCGATTCCTCATAGTCCTCAAGCGTGACAGCTAAGCGCCCAGGGCTATCAATCTCTGCTTCTTCAGTCACCTCATGAGAAGAGCCGATAGTTGACTTGCTACTCTTTCTAGAACGAGTACCAAACAGAGCAGACATTTGTGTACTAAACCCCGACGACCTCCGACGCGGAGGGGTGGGAGGCGGCTCGCTCATCATTCCCATGAACCCCCCAGTAATATCAGTCGGCGAAGACGCGAGAGACTCCCCAAGGACCCGGCCAGAAGGGGGAATTCGTCGAGGTGCAGATGGTATCGGCCATCCAGCAGTGTTCCTTGGCGAGCCCTTCATCTCAACGAATCGCATATGATAATCAGCGGTCGAAACCGGATTGATAGTGGGAGGGCCTGTCTGAAAAAGCTCGATAGCAGGAGTTTCCCGAGCAATCCGTTCGTAAAGCTCATGCAGAACCGATATTGTACGGGCGCGACCACGATCCGACTCCAGAAGCACCTTCATCATATCGAGACTAGCATTGTGCTCAACCGATGCACGGAGATTGGTGAGCAGCATGCCCTGGAGAGTAATGATGATATCCTTCAGCTGCTCTCGAGAGATAGGATCGCCCATTTCAAATCGTTTCCCCAGCCGTGCTGCATGAGCGTTAAAGTGAGTCAGCACCTCCGTCTGGCCTCGTGCCAGTGAGGATTCGAGATTGGCCACCATGGCCTCGTTGGATTGTCGGCGGCGATCTCTCCTCTCCTTGAGCTTATCGAAGAGCTTCGCGCCATCGCTATATGCCGATACGACTATATTCATTGCTCGTTAGCCTCGAAGTGAAGTGGACTTGGACAGACATACCAGCTGCCACGCAGGCCACCACAGCAATAACCTCCGCGCCAGACATCTTGGCAGCCCAATGAGCCTTCAGCCAAGTGAGCCTTGGGCCTCGTATCTATAGATCGCTTTCAAGGTTCTTGAGGGCCTGAGAGTCAAATGCAGAAGTGATCTGGCGAGTTTGGCAGGTAAAGCGCCTCGCTGGGCACAGAGATGGGGAAGTGTCCGGGGATTGGGAAATGGTGAAATAAAAACAGCCACGAATACGAGGGTCGACGCAGTGAGAGCCCAACACAGCATGTGAAGGCAACCTCCAACCTATCCTTATCCCCGAGGGGCTCTGCAGGGTATTGGAAGACAGGCCAGCAACCCAGATGACGGAGAAGGCCGAATACCCTCGAAAGGCCAAGTCATTTTGCTCGCTTGGGCAGATGGGCCTTTACCCAGGTCGAGCGAGAGCTTCGCGGCCACCGCACAGCCTCCAGCAGCCGCAAAAGAGGGGAAGCGGCTGAATCGGTGTGACTCGACTCTTATCAGCGTCATGCTGCAGTTATGTTCTTTCAAAGAGATCCGGCGTATACCAGGGCCCCTGGTAGTTCGTGGCGCTTTCCAGGGGCTGCATATTAATGCGTGGACAGTTCAACGTAATCAAACTCTCGGAACAGCAAGTGCCGGCTCATCATATCCTTGCTGATCAACATGTGTTCTTTTCGATCGTATCTTATCACGATTGGCGAATGGAATGGTGGCGTTGTTGGCGCTAAATCCCCGGGCTTGAGCGGCGATTAGCTGTTGACTGTTTCCCCACGCGTGACTCCTTGCTTGATAAGTTCCGATTCTTGGCGGCCTTATCCTTTTGCCTCGTCACTTAATGGATAGGCAAACGTATTATACTTATGATCGCATTAATTCGCATTAGCGGATGATATGAGTTCTGCAATCGACCATCCATTGTGTACTTGAAGTTGCGTGTGGATTATGAGTAGGCAAGAGAACATATGGAAGAAGCTCTCCAGCTGCAGCTTTTTGATCACCTATCTTCATCGAAATATCTAGGTAATGGATCGATACGATAGTCTAGGATATCATTATTAACAATGCAATGATCGGTTAATTGCAGTTGAGAGCTCGCCCGGTAAGCGTGGACCTATTACCCAGGCCGAAAAAAAATGAAAAGGTTAACGATCTGCGCTCTGATAGAGCTCTAAGATAGGACAATAGGGATACTTGAGTTATCAAAACTAGGAAATTCCAAAATCCTCACTTCTAATTTGCCGGTAACTTAAATTTTGGGTCACTAGTTCGAGAGCAAGGTCTGTGCAAGCACACCAATAGAGGCTGTAATTATGAACATGCGCTCTCGTGCCTCCTTCATGAAGAGGTCAATCTAGGCCTTAGGAAATACAGATTATCCAAAATATTTAATTTAATATATACGGAGCAGAATCGTCGGCAACATTTCAAATCGATGTATCCTGGGAGCAAATTGGCGAGAGACCAGGCCACCGTCGAATAATATCTTAGATGAAGTTCAAATTTACCTAAACTGAAAGACCAAGACGCTAGGAGAATATGCGGCTACTAGTCAAATGAAAGACTTACCTTGCTGGAGCTTAAACCAATGGTAACTGCAGGATACAAGCATCAACGTTATTATAAGCTCTCCTAATCAACAATGCAGGTGAAAGATAAATACAAGCCGTCCATTACGGCAAAGACCAGACGAAACGCCACTCCATAATGCAAGAACCCGAAAACCCAGGGATATCAACCAGCATAAAGCAGACATAACAAACAAATGACAGTCCAGATCAAAATCAGCAGCACTTCCCGCGTCGTCGAGCCGTCTGCATAACTTGCACCTCCTCCGCCTCGCCCACAGTAGGCGTCGCAAGGCCCAGCCAGCTCCTGCGCTTGTCTCCATAGCCCAAGCGGAAGCTCCCATTAGGATCCATGGGTCTCGGTGTCGTAGGCGCTAGACCATCACTACCACCCGGCGTCCCACTAATCGACATCCCAGTATCCATATCGCGGCGATTCCGCTGCTCCACAAGCTTGCGAGCAATAACACGAAACACCTCATCGATTCCCTCTCCATCCTTCGCGCTGATCTCATGACAGCAGTCCCACCCGATTTCCTGCCCCCAGAACGCAGAGCTGCGTTTACTATCAGGACTCTGCAGAACACTCTGCGACACGCCCGCCGCACTGCCTCCGCTCGCACTCCCAGTAGCACTACTACCGAAGAGCCCCGAGCCAAAGCCCAGCCCCATAGCCCCAATACCCGCCGAAGCAGGCGGCGTTGACGCACGGCTAGGATACAGCTGCTCAGCGACATAGGCGATGGTCCGCTCAAATGGAACCCTTCTTTTCGAGGGATCTAGAGCAACGATATCCGATTTCGTCCCGACAACATGAATAACAAGCGGGTCGGACTCGCCATTACCGCCGCCAATATTCTTGCGCAGTTCACGCAGCCAACCAGCCATTTCCTGGAAGCTGTTTTCGTCGGTGATATCGTAGCAGAGGAGGCATGCGTGTGCGCCGCGGTAGTAAAGTCTCGAGATCGAGCGAAAGCGCTCCTGGCCTGCCGTATCCCAGATCTGGAGGCGAACGGTTGTGTCGGAGGTGGTGTCGATAACGCGTTGGGTGACAAAGGACGCGCCGACGGTAGAGGTGATCACGGCGGGGTTGAACTCGTTGCGGACATAGCGGTGGACGAGGGATGTTTTGCCTACGCCTGATCGGATGAAAGGATTAGTCTCTCTTCACCTAGGATGAAATAGATGTTGTTACTTACCCTGTCCGCCTAGCACAACGATCTTGGCTTCAAGGGAAGAACTCATGGCGCGGGGTTGCAGAAGCGGGGAGCGGTAAGCGTTCGCATGGCCCGGCAGGAGTTTTGCAAGAGATATCTGGCTATTTGAGAGCAAGCAAGCGCAGGGAAAACAAAGAAGAAAGTCGCAGAGATCAAGAAGTTGAAACCACAAGTCAGCCGAACCCTGGGACCAAGCGGGATCAGCCGACCGCGGTTTGATCTCTCAGCCCCCTTGCTCGTTTGACTCAACCCAGGCAAGGCGTGAGTCATATATAAGGTATATTCTTTATTTATGTTGTTGTTGAGCTTTGATAGCAGTCCTTATGTCATCCACGTTAGAGCCTCGTCTCCACCTGCAGCCTGTCTCACCTGTCAGCTGTAGAGTAAATGGGTGCTCCAGTACGGGCCAAAGGAGAGCTGATTTGATCACCCTGATTGGCTTGTAAATGTACTAATGCAGACCACAAAATTGATTAATGTGAATCAAACACTCTAGCTCGCAATAAGGGGAAAAGCTCATAAGCAGTGGATCCAAACATTATCCTCGCCAAGATCCCTGTATACCTTCAAGTCTCGATGACACCAGATATCTCAACACTTTGATAATTGCAGTAAAAAAACATTACAAATAATCTAGAGCAATAGTGCCTCCTCGCTACTCTCTCATCTTCAGCTAGCACCTACCGCTCTACATGATCATACTCATCCCAAAGACTACGGACTACAGACTAGAACCATAAGATTGTGACAATATTGATTGTTCATTCAACTAAACAAATCCATTCATCAAGAACAGGGCTAGCAAAGCGGGTATAGAGGATTGAGATCCTAGGCACTCAAACATCAAACATCAAAACAGTGCATGCGTCGCACTGAAACATGAAGACAAAAGGAAATTCATTCAAATATCCAGCCTAAACTCAAGGGCTTCCGGCCGTGTTTTCCCGCATCTCATTGTCAGAGCCGCCAGAAGCACCGCCCTTCTCCTCATCGTGGCCACCAGCAGCCCCGAAGCCGTAGTCAAGGGCTCTTTGCTCGACTTGCTCGTCTGTAAGCTTGGGCAGCTCGCGGGCAGCCTTGACGTAGCTGATGTTCTCACAGTAGCCCTTGGCAAAGATAATGTCGATCTCCTCCAAGCTGCGGCCGGCGGTCTCGGGGTAGAAGAAGTACATGATAGGAATAAAGATTGCGTTCCATGCAGCGAAGAAGAGATAAGTACCCCAGCTGATGCTGTCAATCATGACGGGGGTGATCATCACAACAGTGAAGTTGAACAGCCAGTTCGAGCAAGTGGACAGAGCGTTAGCCTTAGCACGAGTACGAGTAGGCGAGATCTCAGCAGGGTACAACCATGGCAGCGGCAAGATAGTGGCGCCGAAGAAGGACATGTAGAGGAAGAAACCGAAGACGGCACCGTTGGCGGGGGCAGGAGTGCCTGGAATCAGACAGCCGAAGACGATGATCATGGCAACAAGCTGCCCACTCATACCGCCAATGAACAGCTTGCGACGACCGATTTTCTCAATGAAGAACCATGAGAAGGTAGCGAAGAGAGCGTAGACGATCATGTTCACACCGGCGATAATCAAGGACATAAGACGGTCCATGCCGAGGGACTGCTTCATAAGGACGGGCAGATAGTAGATGACAGCATTGCAACCGGACAGCTGCTGGGCGATTTGGGAAGACGAGCCGACCAACATGCGACGGAAGTGTTGCGTGCGGCCACCAGTGAAGAGATCGGAGTATCCAGCACCTTCAGCAGTACCAGCACTATAGACATGTTAGTTTTCTCCATTAATAGAAGGAAGTTGGTAAAAGGGTCAACATACGCTTCAATAGATTCCAAGACCAGCTGCTTCTGGAGCTGAGTCTCGGGGTCGTCAATCTCACGACCACCCAAAGCAGCCAGAGCATATTCACCCTCGTGGATCTTTCCGCGAGAGATCAAGTAGCGAGGAGACTCGGGCATGTAGTACATGCCAATGACGATGATAAAGCCGAAGAAGATCTGGAAAGCAATGGGGAATCGCCAGGTGAGGTCGTCGGGGCCGAAGGAAGCACCAAAGTCAATCCAGTAAGCAATGGCTGTACCGATAGCGATGATACCTCCCTCGATACAGATCAATAGACCACGGTTGCTGGTCTTAGAGCACTCAGCCTGGTAGGTAGGAATAGTAGAGGTGTTCATTCCGTTTCCGATACCAGTAACCACTCGGCCGAAAATGAATTGTAAGAGAGGGATATGGCCGACGAAAGAGGTGATTTGGATAATGACACCGATGATCATAATCGCGGCACCGGCAATAACCATTTTGCGGCGACCAAGCCAGTCACCAACGAAAAGAGCGAACATGGCACCAAACAAGCAGCCAACTTCATAGACAGCTGTGACGGTAGCTTGCATGGTGTTGTCCCCCTCGAGAGCTGTGAAGACGCCGGTGAATTGTGGAGCGTCGATGATACCAGACATGACACCTTGGTCGTAACCGAATAGAAGGAAGCCCATAGTCGCGATAGTGGAAACTGTCAGAGACAGCTTCTTACCGGACAAGCCGATGAAGGAGGGTGACGATGTGTCGGCCATTGTGTATAGTGTTGATCGATGTGCTATAGTACACTTTCTCTACAGCTCATCCGAATGAATCGGAATGTTCCAATAGATAGCGGTGCGTGTCCAGATAGATACTCGTATCTACCCCAGGACGAGCACGTGGGATGGAAGCTTGCGTAGCCGAGAATACCTAGAATGGAACAAGGGGAAGAATGGAGAGTTGTGGAGGGAAAAAGAGAAAAAGGCTAGACAAACTGGGGGAGAGGGATATTTGAAGAGACAGGCCGGGTTAATTCAACATACGAAAGTGGCAAGGACATTCATCGTGGGGCATATTGTAGTATTACCCCATCTATATTCCGCGCCCGTGGAGTGTCTCAACGCCCAAACTAGGGAGGAAAATACGCTTGAATACACGAGGGAACCACACAGAGGGCAGACAAGGACCGAGTGCGCCAGCCGAAGCAGCAGTTCTCCACTTATACTAAACAGTCTGCCGAATAAGATCCACCACGATGGAGCCAAGCTCCCGGATGCGTCAATAATGATCGATTAAGCATTTGCAGGGATCCACCGGCCTTTGCAGAAGTGGATGTCCCTGATGACATCAAGGGCGGGCTGTCACCGTTTGTACCGATCGCGACTGTTTTCCATTTTTGCACTCGTTACCGGCATTGCCGACTTGCATGGCTGGAATCTGCTGTGACTCCATGGCTGGTCTTTTGTGTAGCTCATTGGATGCAGCCCTGCAGAGTGGCCAACCATGGCCGGCATAACTTGGAGAATTGTGGTTCTCCTTGCTAGTGGCATCTAGCGTGTTTCCTCTACTCCGTACAAATTACGCACATCGAGGTTGGTCCAAGTGTGAGCATAAGCACAGCCCAGCAGCTGGCCGCAAACTACCGATTGATGAGATCGTACACATCTTGACAGTTACAAGGGGCGGCAAGTCTCCCTGGGTAAGGCTGCGCAAGGGATACTCAATCTGCAGGAAGATATTGAAGCTTCGAGTGGCTTCCCATTGCAACGGTCCTTCTGTAACGGTCCTATTGTACTAATTAGTCGCATAAATCCTCGGGGATGTTGCCATCCGCTCGGCGATGGGCCGTTCTCCACGCAACACAATACGTTTATCCGTGGCCGCTGGTATCGGAATACAGACCCTCTTGCGTGAAACAGCAAATCAAATTGCTTCAAAATATGCCGCGTGAGAATTAGCCTTAACCCACTTCAGCAGGCATCTTATCGGGCTGCCAAGAACATGCAGCTATCAAAGAGGGGCAGGAGGGACACTCGGCATGTCTTCGGGAAGCCGTCACCGTATGTCCCGAAGGAGCGAAGAAGCCGTAGAACGAGTGGATGCGGTGGAGGGATGATGCAAGAATGCACCGGGCGCGAACTAGCCAAGCGGATCAGTGGAGTCTTTGATCCACTCGATCGCCATCCCTTCGAATCAGTTATGCAGGGAATGCGAAAAGTGCAACTGCACCGAGGCCTGGCCGTGCGCCTTGCGTCTTTTGGCCGTTTTACCCCAAGACGGTAGGCTTTCCCCATGGGTGGTCACTTCAGGCAGCTATTGCGATGCCTAAGCATGCGCTAGAAGCACTGGAAAGGTTGGTGTTGTGCTTCATCATGCAGATGCTTCTCCCGTGTTTCATTGGACCAGCCGAATTGTCTGAAAATTGAGACAATAATCATGGCTTCTGTGGGCGTTTGACTTTCTTTGTTACATTGAGTTTTATTGTTTGATTGAACCAGCGGCACATCTCTCCAGGGATAGGCTATTCATCCCAGGGTCGCGTCGTCGGAACACTCAATCACAAAGCTCAATCCTCGCCGATGAAAGGGTCTCAGCTGATTCCCCAGTTTGTGCTCATGCGACACGATCAACCCCGATCCTATTAGCAATCAGAATCCATGGCCGATTCACGTTCGAGGCAATTAGGCCTCCTGCAGAAGATCACTAGACGCATATGTGCATTCCGATTATCCTATTTTGATATGGCGATGGCGATGGCGATCTGTCCACGATTCTCAGCTAGTAAACTCTGTAATTGATGCATCCTCACATCATTGACCCCATATTTGGGGCAAAGTTGGGGATAAGGGATCAAACCCGGGGGGCGACCCTTCCGCAACGCGACGCGCTGCACAGCAGCTGGGAAAAAGCAATTCGAGGGGTAAAAGGGATTCGAAGCTAAACAGAATCCGGGGCTGAAAGACGGAGACGAGCATCTGCGAGGCGACGAGGCGACGAGGCTTGCGCGTCGCTTATCTTGATGTTCGCTCTTTAATGACGATGAACGTGCGACCGGAGCCCTAACTTTCTACATCATGCACCACAAACAAAAGGATATGGAGTACATCGCAACAACCCATCTGTTCAAAGCACAGTATAAATTAAAATACCTCGTACATTGCTCGTGAGGAGTTCACACCATAAGGCGAAAGCGTCCAGAAATGACGTTAATCAAGCACAAAACAAGATTTGCATGGCGATGCGACCAGCTCCACTTGGGCGATCCCGCAACGTCACCCATGGTACTCCGTACGGATAGGACGGCTATCACCACTCCACAGCATATCAGCAGACATTCGATCGTGTCGAGGCCGTATTCCTTGGCCACTTATTCTGCCTTGAGTTTCACAAAGTTGGGCCTCGTCATAGTCGCGGCTAAAAGAATTTCAGACTAGGCGGCCTCGGTCATACAAAACCCTGCAGCCCGACCCATTAAGCGCAACACCTCCATAAAAGGCTATGCAACAAAGCTATGGAACAAGTACATATATGCAACGCGATTGGAGTATATACGACACTGAAGTCTGGCTCAGCTCAAAATCGCATTTATTGGTTTCGCAGATCTTTGCGGCTGAACGGGGGATCTGCGTACCCGCAAGCCACGAATCCAGTCCGCGAAATCAACTGGCCGGGAAACGATTACCACATAGAAACTCTGGTCAGAGCCTTTGGTAAGCTCCGTGCATTAAATTAGACTGGATTGTGTTTTGGGCGCAGAGAACCTTGGACGTATAATGTTTGGACAGAACAGACTTGCCCGGAGCGGCTCTGCGGGGTAAGACATGTGGGGATCGGGTCTTGAATAGTCTCCGTGCTGTCTGTACAACAGGATCTAGCCGGGTCTCTTCGATTAAATCTTATATTAAATGCTCCATGTTTGATCTCTTGGTCGAGATCCGTGATGACACTGGCTAGGGCACTGGCCAATTAGGGCTCAGCGCAGGGGGCATTGTTCTGTAAGCCTGGGCTATGCTCACCTGGTCATTGTAAGAAAGCACAGGGTTCTGTATTTCGAAAGACTAAGTCTCGGTATCCTATCTTCGGTTCATTTTCAAGACTAGATCGGCTGCTGGGGAGATAATCTAACTCTACAGTGAGGTGAACCCATAAGTGCCAATTACAAAGCGCTAGACAACTTGAATTTAGCCACTTCCCTAGCTTCCCTGGAGGGGAGGTTTTCTAAGGGTGGAAGATACCTGGGCAGCCCAGTGTCTAGTTAAGCTGAAAGGATTTCATACATAAGTTTGAGTACTCCCAGGACGACCTCGGGAGGAATCTAACAGAAGATCAAAATAAATAAACGTGACATCTCAATATGCTGGCAGTCGGTAATCTGTTTGAAATGCAGTTAGTAAAAAGTATCTATATTCTACGAGAACTACCCGTAAGAACAATCTATCTCTTTCTTTTCGGTCTCTTTCTTAACTCAGGTGCCGAGTCATAGGTCTTCTTCAAAATCCTCATGATCGGGGCCATCCCACCCAAGCCACTATGTCTCATGGTCTCAACCCAGGCCTGATATTCATCACAGTCGAAAATGGTGTTGTGGACGATTGAATTGTCAGATGGATCCTGAGCATCCATATGCACGAGGTTTTCTATGACATCCTTGAGCATGTCCTGAGTCAATTTCAATATCTCTTTTCGAACTCGGCCCCAGGCAGCTCGCCTAATGCCCGAGTCTGGATGCTCTATATCATTACGCTGCTTTATAGAGGTTGTTATTATTTTCTCCAGTAGAGCAAAAATCCGATTCAGAATATTAACTCTGTCTGGAGGCGATGCTTCAAGAAGCTTTTTAGTAAGTGGACTCGTCGCCATTACAACCCAATCGTGCAACATGTCACGATTCTCCTTCGAGATATGCAGCGCGGCGGCATATCCGATCCATTTCCAATTAGCTTGATTGCCCCAATCTGGATGCCCGCGCGCGCCTAAAAGTTGCCCATCAGTGAAGGGAGTAATGTAGGTAGTATTGCACACCTCGATTGGATCAACCTCCGGGCATTTGGAGAACCATTTAGCAGCGACTTGGTCTCCGAGCTTGATGGCTGTTGCCCATGCGTGCCAGTATCCCAGATCCCATCCCATCTTGCTTATTACGTTTACAGTAATTTGGTTCCCAGTTGCAGGCCAAAGAGCAAGAGGAGGATTTGCGCGCATGAACTCGAACAACGCAATACGACCAGGGTTCCTATGCAATATAAGAGCATGCCAGATCAATTCAGAATCAATATGGGGATAGCGCGTCATTCTTCCTGCGCTCACGTTGAGACCCTGTTCTAATTAAACAACTTCACGTTAGAAAGCTATTATCGGAGGGGGTATCAATATTGTTTCAGATGGAAGACTTACCGAGAAGTTTCTTCGCAAAAGGCACATCAATCCAGGGAGCCATGTTCAATATCTCGTAGTCCTTTATCCATGGATTAAAATTGAGACCGATTGGCGACCTCGATAGTCTATCGAACACAGCCTTCGTCAACCGTTCGTCATAGGCCACGTTGCCCAGTGGGAAAACAGACACTGCATTCTATCAGCAAATACGCACATGTAGCCAATTCATTTTGATGCCCACTTACTACGGTAAGCGCGACCACACGGTTGCGTGAGTAGGGGGTCAGGGAAATGCTCTATCATTAATCTCTGCAGCTCAGAGCTATTCTGAATTCCAGCCATCATAAAATAGCTCATATCCTTGTGATACCAGCCAGTAGGCGAAATGATCTTCAAATATTTAAAAAAGGAAAAACAGTTCGCACATCCTGCTGTGCAGTGCGTCACGTAATCGGAAGGCTTCAGATGCATGGGTAACAGAAAGGGCGGGTGGGTAGCCCTCTGCAACGCCACCTCACGATGGTTACGATAATGGGCGGAAAATGGGGGAGCGAACATTCGTCGCCTGTTCGGCGTCAGTGAAGCCTGAACATTCAGCCTCGCATTTTTCCCAAAGACACCTTGCCAGGCAAGTACAATGACGTGCATCGCATCCGCATCCTTTCCGGCGAGGTCTACCCAAGTGTCCCAAACCGCATATGGTATATTTTGGAGCATGTCTAGTTGATTGCTATGTGTAGGAGACTTACTACTTTTTAGGGTTTGTTAGAATTTATGACCAGGAAAGGGAACTACATGGGGCTCTTTGCTTAGAAGTCAGATAGTAAACATGATCGCACTTACTGTAGTTGAGCACGCGTCGAGTGATGCCTGATCTCAGATTCGAAATTGAAGACACATCGGAGTCATATATGTCGACATTATTACAATGGGGAGAATCATACAACATACCATTTGGGAGCCTTTGAAGCCCTTGTCGCCAGGAGAAGGTTGTTAAAAGAGCATCTTCTCCTGGTGCAATATGTTCAAAGAGGTCTGACAGAGAGCTGATTATTCTTCAAAGGCCAATACTTAGGCGCAAAGACTATCGTTGCTTGACATGAGCCAAGTGGGTGAAGCATTAAATGCGACAGAGCTATCAGGCTTTGTCCGAATACAACAAGGCTCAAACCCGGTTTTTCTTTCTTTCAAATGTAACCAGTTGACGTCTCAGACTTGCTCGACTATCGTGTATACAGGAATGATCGTTTCAGGGTCTTTCACGTATTCCACAGAAGTCAAAGAGTACAATTTATTGGACATGATCATTGCAACGGTCCTTCTAATACGAATAATTGGAGCTATTAGTGGTATCGTGATGTGAATGGCTTCATATATGCTTGAGAATCTAAATTATCACCAAAATAGTACCAATTAACCACTTGCTAATAGTTTGAGTCCCACAGGACAAAACGTGGACCCAGTAGAGCTCAGGAGCTCAGACAATTACCTTGTGTCTAATGTCGCTCAATCCTCCGTCTGTCGCTACACATTGGAGAACGATCGTAATCAGATCTGCCAAGCTAGCCAGGTGAGCTCACTTTCCATTGCTGACAATCAGATTATGTCACCTCATGCCTCCAACAGACTTCCAAATCAAAATTTCACTTAATCTGCTTTTCTATCTTTCAATAGGTCGATGAGGAAACAAATACATTGGTGAGCAGAATATGGAATATGTTCAACCTGGGCATCGACCGAACCTGGAAGTACTATCTGCACCTTCAAGAGTCAATCTTGACCACTCCATCCAAGATACCAATAACACGGGGTAGAAATAGGGCTAAATTTACATTGAGCCTATCCAAAGATCCAAAAAAAACTCGAAGGCAGAGACATGGAGCATTACAGAATCAGAAGCACCATCTTGAATTCGAAGAGTCAATCTTGACCAAGCTAAATGGCCAATAACTCTTTTATTTGAAAGTAATAGATCGATGTCTAGATAGCTGAGATTAGACCAAGCCCTGGAGGCCCAAAAAGCGGACCCAAACTCCTTAATGAAAAGCAGTATTCAAAGCCGCTCCCACACCCCCAGTCAAAGGCGGTTCAATCGCCGACGGATTTGTGTACCAGCAGCATCTCATTGCTCTTTGCCTGCAACCTTTACTGCCTTTGCTTCTCCAAACATGCCGGCAAAATACACAAGTCGATTGAGCAGTAGGAATGCCGTTGCTCCGATATTTCCCCACGTGAGCGCGTTCCATTCGCCCACGTTCATGTAAGCGTCCCAGCCCATGCCAAGATAAGTCGCGTAGAGGTGGCCGACATCAGCAATAGCGCAAGCGATCAGATAGTTGCGCGCGACCTTGGGCTCATTCGTTGCGTGTAGAACGCCGACACCGAGGAGGAAAATGAGGTGGTAGAGGTTGCCGAGCTGGTAGGCCAGCGCGACGCTGCTTGGGTGCTGGAAATCTGGAGCAGCGACGTGAGCGACTTGGCCGTTGATGAAG